>APFE031087835.1:0-18389 GCA_000404065.3 Pinus taeda | reverse complement strand
AGCTGCTTGGAATTTGAGTGCACAAATAACGTTGTTGAGTATGAAGCACTCATGTTGGGCTTGTAAAATTCCATTAGCCTCAACGTGGTTGCACTCAAAGTGGTAGGTGATTCAGAAATAGTGGTATGACAGGTACGTAACACCGTTCATTGTTTGTCAGCTCATCTCAAAAGTTACCAGCTAGAGGTATGGCAGTTGATCTCTAACTTCCAAGCATTTAATACCATTGTTGTGCTAAGAACGCATATTACAGCTGCCAATTCCTTGGAAAATGCAGTTGTTAGCATGTCACTACTTAGGGATAGATGTACTGTTGAAATTTTGTATAAGCCTTTTGTCTCTGATAAAATAACTGAGCTACGCATTTTTGGTGATGGTCAACAGATACTGCACTCCATGAACAATGTTGATGCTTTCAAGGACACAACAACTGACGAAGATGAGCACGCGTAGCCCCTACAAACTACAACTGATGGCAAGAAAGGAAACCCCATCCCCAAGGGCGTGATTTCTCTCAACAAGTTCTATGACTTGAAAAACTGCTCTCAAGGGCCAAAAAACAACAGAACCCACAGGTCCACCACTACGAACTAACAGAGAAACCTGGGAACCAATCATGATCCAAAGATAGTCAATCTCAGTGCATACTGCACACCGTAGCAGTGACAAGCCTTTGTTCGCTTGATCAAACAGTATTGGGATGTGTCCACATGGGCATATGATGACCTAAGTACATAAAACACACGAATAATCCAACACGGGATTCCAAGCAAAGGAGGAGCCAAGCCATTGCGGCAAAAACTGGGTAAAACACATATGTCTCTTGAACCCCTTGTACAGAAAGAATTGACTAAGTTGTTGGATGTTGAGATTACTTACAAAGTTCGTCACCATACATGGGTTTCTAATTTAAGTTATGTACATAAGAAATCTAAGGGAATCTGTTTATGCATTGATTTCATAAACTTGAACCGTTCCTGAAATAAAAACAACTACCTCGTGCCATCATCAGAGCCTATATTGCCCGTAGTATCTTAAGCAGTAGTGTCGTCTTCATCTAAAGGCCTTTCAAAATACCACCAAGTTCCGGCAGCGGAACCTAATAGTCTTATATTGGTCCACGAGAAGCTTGGCCCACACACGTATCATCTGCAATCACTTGATGGAAGGATTATCAATATTCTTGTCAACAACCAGGATCTCAAGTATTACTTTCAGTAGGTTGGGCCACACCCCGTGCCATGTACATAGTCTGTTTGTTGCTTGTTGTTTTTATTTTGTTTGCTTTGCTTACTATTTATGTTTTGTTTGTTTATTATGATTACTATTTTTGTTTACGTTTTGTTTTGTTTGCTTGATACCTTGCTATTTTTGTTTCTGGAAATAAATGTTGCCAACTACTAAGTTATGGATTTTGAATGAGTATGTGGCTGAAATCTGAGAGACTTGTGACATTGTAGAACTTGGCCAAGACTGCATTCATCTTCTTTGTGCTTGGTTGTAACCTTCGGCCGATGAAGTCTTGATGGAAAATATGAGCCATTTGCAAGGGGAACTTTGGTGCAACCATGAACCAATGTCCACACCGGGAAGCCCCATGATTGTACTCAGTCTTCTTCTTTGTGTTTTCATGCTCATCCCACTAGTAGAAATGAAGAAGAGGAAATATCTAAACGAGAAAACCTATGTCAGAGGTCTTACATGCTTCTTTGAAGGAACAACCTCTTCTGCTCTCAATAAGTCGAGATCCCTCTTCCGCCCAAAAATAAATAACTGCCTATGCACAGTCCTCTTAAAAAATATAAAGTCGAAAGAAGAGAAAGGCTTCCTACGCAGAGAGGTGAAGCATGCAACTCCACCGGGGTACTGACTAGGCTCGCTGGCAGTGGAGCAATGCATGTGTTCCTGCGTGACTTCGTCGAGGTACTATCTAGGCCTGCTGGAAGCGGAGCAACACCAAAGATGAAATCTTATACTCTGAAAAATCTTCAACCTGCGAGTCAAACTGCCCTTCCCGATTTTGAAACACTGTGATCAAGCTGAAATTTGTGTTGTGTTCGACTGAGTTGGAAAACGGTGAACCACATATGTCCATTGGGTAAGTGGGGAAGCCAAAGCAACCCACACAACGATTCAATACTCCGAAAATACTAAGGGCCTGTGTTGTCAATGAACCAAAACAGAGAAGCTGGAGTTCTACCAGTGTGTTGCCAAGTGTTGTAGCGGCTACAACACCCTCCAAAATTTTGGCCCGCATCCAATTTTGGAGCCTCCTTCGAGAATATTACTTGATGTTTGCATGCACTCAGGTTCACCTCATGAGTGTAGAAATTCCCATTATAGATCAACAAATTATGCAATGGACTAAAGCAAAATACAAGATCTACTTCTACAACAAACTGTGCGAAAGCTTAATCGAATTGAGTAAGATCAATGAGAACACATATAACTGAGAATGAGAAATCAATCACACATAACACAGAAGAATAACTTGGGAAAATCCTGAACCTAAAACCCCAATCTCTGTATTATCATACAAGTGGAAATATGTTCAGATTAAAAAAGGATCAACTCACAAGCTATCATGCTCTCTCTGCAACCCAACTGCTGCTCATAGATAGTCAAAGGCTTCTCACAAACCTTCTCCTATGCCCTCCAAGCCTCTTATTTCCTTGCATAGTTTTCTTTGGGGTCCAGTGTTGCGACTTGTGTGAATTGGCCTCTTCACACACTCAATAACCTCTTATCTAACTATGCAATCCTGAAGGAGATAATTCCTTCTGCATGGATGAGTTTCCTTTATAGGAAAATTCCTCCAACTGATAGTACACTGTCCCTTCTTTTGATCTCAAAGGGGTCTTTCTCTGAACTGACATGCATGAGTTATTTATGAGAGAATATTCAGTTATTTGGAGAACACTAGTTGCATGCATGCATGCATTAACTAACTGAACTCACAATTAGTTCCTCAAACTGTTTAGAACTAATTTAACTGGACTTAACTCAATTAACTGAGCTAACTAATTACAACTCAAATAAAACTCATCCTTGTCTCCTTAATTAAGGGATAACTTCCTCAATCAAAGGGATAATGTTTCATGTCTTCACAAAGACTTCATGTTTGACTTTATCCAACTAATTAACTCAAGATGAATTAAGTAATTATTTTTCAAACAGCTATTGAGACCAAATTCGAATTTTAATTCAGGGACTAATTAAAATTGGAATCTATCTCGAAATGTTATTTATAGCAATGTTATTTTTAACATTTCTATTTTTTTCTATTTCCAACAGAGTTGGAGTATATCCTGAAATGTTATTTATAGCAATGCTATGTTTACCATTTCTTGTTGTTATTTTCAACACTCCCTCTCAACAAGAAAGGCATTCAACTCGAACCTAATCTTGAACCTTTGAAATGTTCTGCATGCAACACTTCTCTCAAGTTTTGTTGCTCAAGCAACTCTAAAACAAAAAATATCCAACCTGAATCAGTATGATGCCTCTGTCATCAAAGTCTTTGACTGCTATTGCCTCCGGTGACCGAAACTCTGCACCTATGTGCTCTTCAGTATCTGACTACTCTAGCCTTTGTCACTTTGATCTATGACTGCATCAATCACATTGATTCCTCCTGTTGTATCCGTGCTACTGCTGGTACTGTCTCCCAGCACTACATCTGCATTGCACCTCCTCTCATCATGTTGCATCATGCCACCCACTGTTGCATTGCAACTCAATTACTGAGAAGTAAGTATCTGATCTCCCAACTGACCTCCCTGTTGGGCTCGAAACACCCTCTGATGTTGAAGCTTCCTGTGACGCTCCATCCACATTTGTCCCTACCCACTTAGCCAGTCCTGCTACTCCTCGTCAGGGCTCTCGTAGCAAGGTCTAATCAAAGAGGCTGGGTACCTCAAGGATTCTGCCCATATTTCAGCTTTCTTGGGACTATCACTTCACTTCACCCCACCTCACACCTGGAGGTATGGATGCATGTGATCCCGTTGCCCACTTGGATCGAAATTCCCCACTACTGGAGGTATCTGCATGAGTGGATGCCTCCACTCGGTCTCCTCTCGGCTTCTCCAATTGTGGCTGCTGCACAACCTCATGAAGCTGCTTCACCAATTGTGGCTCCTCCACAATTGTCTAGGACTTCTTCTGGCGCTGCATGTTGAGAGGTAATGTACTCTCCCTCTTAACCACCAAGTCTCCAACATTTGCCTTGCTCCTCAAGGCTTTTCATGTATCTTGTACCTCAAGTGCATACAGGTTCTTGGCTAGCACACCAATCTGTTTCATCTTTCCTGTCGTCACGAAATTTTCTAGAAAACGAGCGGATTTTAAATCAGCGATATCTCCCTCATCTGAACTCCGATTCAACCGATATTTTTTTTGAATTTGGGTATTTTTTCGCAAGGAATCCAAACCTACTATTTGTTTCTGAAAATTTTGCACAAAAAAATTCAGATATACTCTGCAAACTCGCAGCCCAATTTGTTATTTATTTATTTTTTATTTTTTTTTATTCTTACTTCGATTTCTCTTCTTCATATACCGTTCACAACTCTGATGACCTTTGCTCTAATACCATGTAGAAATTCCCACTGTAGATCAACATATTATGCAATAGACTAAAGCAAAACACAAGTTCTACCTCTACAACAAACTTTGCAGAAGCTTAATCGAGTTGAGCAAGATAAATGAGAACACATATAACTGAGAATGAGAAATCAATCACACATAACAAAGAAGAATAACCCGGGAAAAGCCTCAGCCTAAAACCTCAATCTCTGTATTATCATACAAGTGGAAATATGTTCAGATTACAAAAAGAATTAGCTCACAAGCTATCCCGCTCTCTCTGCAATCCAACTGCTGCTCATAGACAATCAAAGGCTTCTCACAAACCTTCTCCTCTACCCTCCAAGCCTCCTATTTCCTTGTGCAGTTTTCCTTGGGGTCTAGTGCTACCACCTGTGTGAATTGGCCTCTTCACACACTCACTAACCTCTGATCTAACTATGCAATCTTGAAGGAGATAATTCCTTCTACATGGATGAGTTTCCTTTATAGGAAAATTCCTCCAACTGATAGTACATTGTCCCTGCCTTTGATCTCAACTGGGCCTTTCTCTGAATTGACATGCATGAGTTATTTATGAGAGAATATTCAATTATCTGGAGAACATTAGTTGCATACATGCATGCATTAACTGAATGAACTCACAATTAGTTCCTCCAACTCTTTGGAACTAATTTAGTTGGACTTAACTTAGTTAACTGAGCTAACTAATTACAACTCAAATACAACTCATCGTTATCTCCTTAATTAAGGGATAACTTCCTCAATCAAAGGGATAATGTTCCATGTTGATAATGATGTCTCGCTTGCGACCATGTTCTGGTCGTACACAAGGTCTTCGCTCCATGTGTACGTCTTGTATTCATTATATAAACACCCGTCACTTTCACACACAGAGTCGTATGCAATGTTGCACAAGCATCATCATGGCCGTACAATGATCGATCACACACATCGTGCTTGTCGCTCACACTATCGGTCAATCATGTTGAGCATGTGTCTCTTGATGTTTTGGGACGTCTTGTCATCAAGTCATGAGAGTGTGTGTTTGCAAGATCATGTATGCACCATTTCACTGACTCACACACTTAGTCATTTTTCTAAGGTTCTGACGACCGGACCACCCTCTCATAACCAGACCTTCATCCGTCATCGACTTGACCGACTCCCACCAAAAATTGTGCAGAGGTTGTTGACCATGCCTGCTTCACTGAGTGAGGAAATTTCGTAGACAGACTAGACAGACACCAAGTGTCCGTCCTTGTCACCCCCCCCACAAAAAAAAGATTGCGCAATTTTCCCATTCAGTCACCTACTAACTGACCGGTTGTTCCCTCAGAAAACTACACAGTTTTCTTGAGCAAGCCCTCTTCTACCCAACAGTCCACTCAGCTCAGAAAATATGCAAAGGTGGTCAGCTACCCAACCTCCCAGCATTTGCACAGTTTTTCCCGCCAGTGCCCCGTTGTTGGTCCCTTCCAAGAATTGCACAGTTTCTCCGACCAGCGTCCCACTGCCCGCTCCCATCAAAAACTGCACAGAGCCTACTTTTCAGCTACCTTGTAGCCCGACATTGCTCCTCTAAAAAACTGTGTAGTCCTTGTTTGCCCAGCCTCCCACCAACCCGGACTACTCCTCCCAAAACTTGGGTAGATTTGTCCGCTAGCCGAGCCAGATCCTGCAGACAATCACAACCAGACTAGCATGCTCAACTCCATCTCCCAGTGACTCCTGCACAGTTTTCACCAGCAGTGCCTGGAACCCGCATCCCATCTAGCCTTATCCGCTCTCCCAGTCACCTGCATCCGAAGTGACCATGCATCATGGTAGACTAAGAGATTTATGAATTTGATTTCGTCTCATCATGAGTGACTGCAGATACAGATACATGCACAAACGTGATGCGACAACAGATGGGATCCAAAGGAGAGAACATGCAAGAGCACTTGGTCTCGAATGAACAAACAAATGACCCATGCATGATGTGTTCGTAGACGGACAACCGTGGAAGGATGTGTTCACAGATGGACAGACGGTTAGACGAACATGCGAATATATGTTCGCGGACGGATGACCGTGAGTTCGCGAATGGATTAACACGCATTTTTACGAATGAACGAACATGTCTGGCATGACCAAGTACGAGCAAGGAAGCAATGTGCCAACGTGACATCAAGCGAACCAACGACCATTGAAGACTTCGTGCACCATGCCATGCAGAGGTGAAGCTATGACACACCATGAGGACATCCATCACTCAGTAGCACTGCAACTCAACATGCACCAGAAACAACACAAACGTCCCAACATTGTCATGTCGAGTCTTTTCATGAGTCATGTCATCCGAATCTCTACTGTGGGCCATATTGTCAATCAATGTAATGGAACGTGGAAGTCCAAGAGACCCACTTGTCATATCAAGAGTCATGTAAAGTTGAAAGGCCATAGAAGTCAAACAATCATGAGGGAAGTTGAACATCCACAAGGGTCATTTTCACCCTTGGCTATAAATACCCCCTCATTTGTACATGCAAAGGACTTTTCACCTTGGATCCTCCCACATATTCTTGATAGTCTGTAATATTTTCTTTGAGGAGTAAGTAGTGGCTCCAACGCCCTGAACACAGGGTTAGTGATATATGGTGTAACGATGTGTTTTAGGAATTTCTCTTAATTCAGAAGCCTCCTAATAGGCCATTGCGTTTTCACACATGTGTTGTAATTATTATAAGACTAATCTTGAAAACTTGTAATACATGTTGCTTTAACCTGTGTTTAACACTTGAACTCATTCAACTATTGTAATACATATATATTAATGAAAATGTGTTGTACAAGTTGTTAATGTTGCCCTACCCATGTTGGTTACCTCCCTGGATATTAGACAAACTTTTCACGTAAACTTGCTATAACGATCATCACACTCGCACGGACTGCTCTGCTGTGTGTTGTGCATGTTATCTTTCCTTGTGTGTTGTGACTGTCGCATCCATGTGGACTGCTCCTCCAAAAGCTGTGAATGTCCTATTGTGTTGTGTGTTCCTAATAGAGTTGGGACTTCCTCCCATCCGACTTGGGACTCATTCCCACCTTCTCCCTTTGTGGTGAAAGAACCTTTGAAACAAGTAATACGAGCAATCACCAGGCATGTGAACCTCACTACTCGAAGACGAAGCAGACCACTCTCCTGTGTTGACAAGCAAACGCTGAGGCAAAAGGCCATCATATCGGATGGGAATCCCACACCAAATGGTGTGAGGTTTAGTTAGGATTTCATATCGGGGTGATCCCCTGAATGTTGGCGGGTCCAGCACCGTCAACACTGAGTGAGCTATGAAGGGACATAAATCCCTTACTGGAGGGCATTTTATTTTCACTATTCGTCAATACCTCGCAATTCATTAAAAAAAACAACAACAACAACTATTTTTGTGAGTGGTCATTCCCTTGGCGAGTGCTCTGACATTGACAATGTTATGGTGCTGCTTCACCCAATGATGCCAAAAATGAGCTGGTTGCAGGTCCTTTACGTAGGTGGGGGGACTTTCATTGCGTGGAGGACGTTGTTGTAGGTACTTTACGTAGACGAGGGAGGGATTTTCATTATGCACAGCCTTCACCGTACGAGGGAAGCTCCGTACAATGACTCATGGAGTCTACCTGAAGAAGCCATGCGATAATTTCTATGAATTATCTACTCGAAACAAGGAATAAATTTATGTATAAATGTTGTTGCAAAGACCAAGCCAATGGAGTCAAAAGACGTCTTTAACAAATATATTTATTCTCAAACCTCTCCTTCAAGACGAAATGGAGTAATAGAGGGGCGTTGTTGCAGAGACCAATCAACAAGGGCATTTTATTTTCACTATTTTTCAATACCTAACAATTCATTAAAAACAAAAAAAAAACAACAACAACTATTTTTGTGAGTGGTCATTCCCTTGTAGAGTGCTTTGACACTCACAATGTTATATTGTTGCTCTACGGTTCCAGGTCCTTTAAGTAGGTGGGGGGCTTTTCATTGCATGGAATAAATTGTTGTAGGTACTTTACGTAGGCAAGGGAGGGCTTTTCATTGTGCGGATCTTTCATCGAAGGAAGCTCCATAAAATGACTCATGGAGTCTGCCTGAAGAAGCCATGTGGTAATTCTCAATGAATTATTTGTCCGAAATAGGAATGAATTTATTTATAAAAATTGTTGCAAAGACCAAGCCAATGGACTCCAACCACATATTTAACAAATTTATTTATTCTCATACCTCTCATGTCAAGACGAAATGGAGTAACAGAGGGATGTTGTTGCAGAGACCAAGCTGATGGAATCAAACCATGCTTTTAGCAGACTTATTCTCAAACCTCCCCTGTTAAGATGAAATCGCTTTGATTATTGAAGTATTGATGCCTTGACTGTCAATATGCTCGTCGTGTTCTGGACCATTGATATCACTGTGATGTCAATTAGGGTTTTTAATGTGATGGTTAATCAGTGTCAATGCTCTTACAATAAACTAGAAGCTTGGTAGTTAAGGCAACACAGCAATGTGCATGGTGGTGAGGCCAGGGGAAGGGTCGCACCTATCATTCTCAAAAATGTTGTATCACACACAATGCTCCAATTACAATTGTGTGAAGGTCCTTTGTAAAAAAAAATTCATCGAGTCTGCTTATTTTTCTCCTCCCCGTGTATTAGGACAAGTCATCGCATTGAGAAAATTTTCATTTCACATAATTATTAACTTTACTATTTTTCTTTTATCTGCATAGAAAATTTATTAATATAAAATGAATCCACTAATGTTGTCAAATCCGAAGGTTTGCAAAATGTAAGGAATGCATTTACACTTAAGACTAGAATTCAAAGTCGACAACGGAGCAACTCAATTCATATGATGACGGTAAAGAGATTAATTGGTTTAATGTAATCAACTACATCTTCCTCCCCTATAAGAATTGCTTAACCAAATTCCAACACACTTAATCTGAATTAATCACCGATTGGAATTCTAGCACACGATGTGGAGCTCCGCACTCCCACACAATGAACTAGCTCATTGTGAAAGAGTACGAAGCTTTGTTCAAACTTGTTCGACACCCTACACATTACCATTTTCTACATAAATTCATTCCACACGGCTTCCTTGTGCGGAGGATCGAGAGTTCTAGCAATGGCAGTGGATTGTCGCAGATAAAAGTGAAGCATCTCTCACCGACGTATTCATTTTATCCACTAGTTGAGTTCAACACGAACAATTGTTTTGAATAATGTATTTTCAAAAGCATATGTTGGAAAGGCAGTCAACTCTCCTCAAATTTCTTCCCATTCAGACGAAAACTTAGAACTTGGTAACATCATAAGCCTCTACAAAATCTCAATGTGTGGATTAATTTAATACCATTTCTCTGTCAAAGCATAGGCCGAGGAAACAAGGCAAGGTAATTATTCTAGAGTGTGATGTGATATTGTATATATAGAACTAGATATCAAAGATATAGAAGATCTACATAGGATTGGTCACGTGGCAAGCTAATTTAAAGTAACAACTAATTTATGAATTCGACATCGATTTCAATGTACATAGACCTAAATTGGAGATCAATTATGGTCGCTCATGTATGAGAATATCACCTTCATTTTGTTCTACTTTCCATCCCATTAATTTTAAATTCCATATGTAAAATCACTAAGATGGAGCATCGAGTTGCGCAAGGCATGTGTATGCATATCTCCAAATCCAAGATCTTGTGGGTTCATCCATTTTTGGAGTGTGAAATCATGGGGCAAACCATAAGACTAGGAATGCATATAAAGGTGTCTTAGATTCAAAATATTTCGAGAATATATCCCCTATTTAACGTGATGTTCGTTGTATCCCATAGTGATGACATATATGTTTGCTATGACACCTATAGTGTTATACACAATTAATGGTTTCCACCAATGTTTTTTCATCCCTTGAATGTGTCACTTATCTTAATTTTACATAAACAAACTCTTTCGGTTGAATCTATCACTAAGTAATTGGATCTAAGCAATTCCACATGATGGGAGCATATGTGCAGCGCTCTTGCAGCGTCCTCTTAAGTATTCCAATCTAGAGCATTAAAACTATACTATAATCGAATTGATAGATGGTACTTACCTAGTCATTTGTATAAAATTTCAAACTACTAGAGTGGTTAAAATTTAAAATATTGCAAGGTAGGTCATGAGTTCAATCAACTACATCAATGGCCTAAAGCAATAAAAATGTTTGCTAGGTCACGATTTTGATCAACTATAGCAATAGCCAAAAGCAATAAAAAAGTTTGACCTACTATATAGAAAATGATATGACCATAATCAAACCAATATGCTGCCAATGGAAACTGTCTTATAATCATTTCTACCTGCATAATAATTATTGCAAATATGTTTTGAATAAAGCACGACAACATGTATGATATATGGTGCATGGCACATGTCCTACCATAGAAATTTAAAAGTATACTTTGTTGTAGCTTTACAGCTTGAGTTATCACTCACGACATCTCGTGCCCCTCCGCTCCAAATTGCTTAAAGTTCTTTGCATCAAACACCTTTATGGAGAGAATATTATGAGTAGATTGATGTGGAAACACCATGGTGTAACGATGGGATTGGTGTTGTGAGAATGGTAGTTTTCAGACCGTGGCAACCTTGGTTTTGGCTAATGAGCAAATTAATTGAGAAGTCTCGCAAACATTGTCACACATCCCAAAGATAGTTTATGGTTTCAAGCCTTTTGGAAACATTATTTCATGCCCAACAAAAATACCCTAACACCCTCTTAAAAAAAAGAATTTGGTTATAGTCGCTAAATCTTATACAAATTGTGAGGATAATGTGATATGGGCATGCTTAGTGTAATGAATATAGTCAACATGGAAACATGGATTCTATACACATTTGTCGAGCTACGAGGAGACATCAAAACGTTAGCATACAAAATTTGTAGGTTCAGAAATGTCATAACCACAAATACCCTTACTCGTCAAACAAGCGTTGCAATTTTGATCTATGTTCTTGTTGATATCCCATGTTATCTCAAAATCCATATCATTGACCTATTCTTGCCTTGGTAAATAGTCACCATCAATGTACATGTTTAGACTAATTGGTATTTGAAGATGTGCTTCACAAAGGCATGTTTCCATAGCCCCTGGTACTGAGCTGTAATACCAAACATTGTCATAAAATCTTCCCTGATGCAACAATGATGTAGTACTATTATTGTCCACCACACTTTGATTTTAATACCCCCAAAGTAAGATATTAGTGAATGTATTTGGGTGGATATAAAAGTAAGAACTCGACCATAGTAAGTTATAGTTAGTTGAAAGATCGCATTTAGCACCCTAGTAATTAGTGTGGACAATTGTCATGGAGTTATTGCTAGTATTGGCCAACATGTAGGGCTCCAACATGTGATAATATTGATCTCCATTGATATTATTCAGAGGATTGTCGCCATGGTCATCACGTGGTACACACTCAAGCTGGAATCGAGGGTCATTGTTAGATAGATTTTGCATGAAACAAAATATGTTAATTGTAGATGGAGTCGTCTATGGAGGCGAAGGAATTGCCTGGACAGCCAAAAGTAGTTAGAATCCATGAAATAAAATTCAAAAAATCATGCAGTAGCAGTGTTTGAATTATGTTTTTGATGGTGGAAATGGATTCAGCACCATCGAAAACCTCTAGGGCACCCAAAATATTGAAGATTGACAGCTATAACTAGGATTTAGAAAAATTCATGTTGGATTTTATAAAACTATGATTGAAACTTCCATGGTTTTCAGGGAAAAAAAAGTAGTTTGGTTAGACTACGACATTGTAGATTATATGGGAGTTTTTTTCAAGTGTGTGGAGCTTTCTGCACAAGCAAAACTCCACACAAACAAAGTTGTCAGTTGTAGGGACCACCACAAATTGTGGGAAAGTTCATTGTGCAAAGATCCTCCACACAATGGACTTCCCCACAATTTGTGGTGATCCCTACAACTGACAACTTTTTTCCTTCGCATAATGAACTTCCACACAATAAACATAACATAGTGGTAGTGATGAATGTACACTGTTGGAAGGAGGAACCACCCTGCCGAGAGATATAACTATATAATTTTTATCATTAATATTATTTTTTATAAGTTGTTGAAAAGAAAAACGAGCCCACAATACACAATACCAGATCATTAAGAAACCCATGAGAGATCATGTAGTGAACCACTGATGCTTGAGCTAGGCTTACTTAGATTCTGGCTTAAAGGGGACCAGTTGCGATGGACGCTTGAGCTAGGAAAAATGATCCTATCAAGCGCTAGGAAATTATGAAGTATCTGTGGACCCAATGAAAATGTTGTTGCACATCATCTGTATTGTTCGGTAACAATGCCTCTATCTGGCTTCTGGATTTCAACTTGCGACGAATGTAATTGATGGCATAATATCTAACTCTCTTGCTTTTGCTTTGTAAGCTTATCCATTCATTTGTTGACACAAAACCTAAGGTGCTATGTACGCGGACATCGTACTGAAATTGCAGATCTTGAAAGTGTTCATTATAGTAAACGAGATTCATTTGTGCATTTGAGTGTAGATACAATCATTGCTGCTATCTATTTGACATTTTACATTTATAAACATATTAATATCGTCAAATTAGCATGACATGCAGAAAATTGTTTTGGATCTAATTAATGTCTGAATGTATTATTGCTTTCTAATAGAAGGAACAAATATATTATGCAACAACAAAAAACATATATATTTGTTGATATTTTTTTATAATTTCAATAGATGTTCAAACATATATGAATTATATTATATCTAGATAAGCTACAATCTCAAATATAGGTGATATGCTGCAGGTTTTATATGGTAGAAGTAGTGTTGATGCTTGAGTATTTGCATGAGAAAGGAATAATGTATAGAGATCTAAATCCAAACAACATATTGGTCCAAGACAATGGCCACATTGTGCTAACTGATTTTGATCTCTCCCTCTACATATTCCCCAATCTTAATCAAACCATATCAAAACATGGTCTAAATATAGTTACAACTCCTGTTCAGATGAGGAGAGGTTGTTCAAGCCCACTAGTATTGATGGGGAAGTTGAAGGAACCACGGAGTCCCATTCATTCGTCGACATAGAAGAGTACATAGCACCTCCGAACCTTTTCCAATTTGAATTCAATAACTATGATGCCTACTGGAAAAATAACTATCATTATCTTTTTCAGACGACCACAAATCGCGATACAAAAAAATCAATCAATGAACGAGTAAGAAAGGAGCACCTATTTTCAAAATAAAAACCACCGCAACAATCTGAAAAGCAAGAAATGACTCATCCACACTCCAACTAGACCACATCAACATGCATATTTCAGACTATAAGCTCTATCTTTACAAGATCCCAAAGCCTATCTAGAGAGCTAGAGGAATTCGAGCAAAAGATGAGCGACATCTCGTCAAATTATACAGGGAAAATACAACTACAACCATTTACTGTCTAAATGTCTTCCATTATTGTATTTACCACTTTTTTTGTTGCCTTTGGTACCTCTACTGAGTTTACTCTAGTTGTAGGGGAGACAAACTTAGGTGGGGGCCACATTTCGAGAAATGTGTACACACTTCCACACTCCGCACTCATTTTAGGTTGCTCTAGTTATGTAGAGGAAGTTCATTGTGCAGAGCATTCCTCCACACAAGCAAAGTTTCACACACTACTTCAACATTCCAACGAACTTTGAAAAATGTTTCAATTTCTTGCAGTTCGTCAACATCAAATACTTCAGCCAACATCAAATACTTCAGCTTCCTTAGGTCACTCTTAAGCAAAGTCGGCAATGTCTCCAGGATAGAGGATTTCAATATGAGCTCTTCCAAACCGCTAGGTTGTCCAATGGCACTTGGCCATTCTTTTAAGTTTCTAAGCTCCAAATATAACTTTTCTAGGGATGTTTGATGTGCAATTTGAGAAGGAAATATTTCAATTTTGTCACAACTAGTGAGATCTATGTACTCAAGCACGTTGATGTTTCCAAAACTTCCGCTCGACATGTTTAAATTAAAGAAACCATTTAAATTGAGATATTTTAGCCTCAATAAATCTCTGAAGGAACCTAGAAGCCTCGCTTATCTTTCTACCATATTATTCTTTGGGAAGATTCAACTAAAACATCTCACAAATTTGGCACTAATATCTCATAAATGGATGCTCAGAACCACTTTTAATAGTTATTTTATCGAAAAAATCTCTACAGATGTAAGGTGATAGCATATGTTCACCATCGCCCCTTTTACCTTCAAATTGGAATCTAAAATTTGTTTTTAAAGCTACGAAGGCATTCATTTTTCTTTGCTCCATAAATTTCTCATCGTGATATTGTTCTCTATTTTCTGTACTATCTTAGCAATTCTCTACACGTTAATTTCTTCTATTTTCTCTCTTAATATCTCTGCAAATGTGTGCCAACAGTGCCCTCGCTGACCCCATTGTATATATACACATATATATGTATATATAATGTGTGCCAACAGTGCCCTCGCTGACCCCATTGTATATATACACATATATATGTATATATAATGTGTGCCAACAGTGCCCTCGCTGACCCCATTGTATATATACACATATATATGTATATATAATGTGTGCCTAAGTAGATGTTTGTATAATTGATAAAGCGTCAGGCAATAACTCTACCAAATCATTAATGAAATTTACTTGAATGTGTATCAAAATATGTAAAATGTTAAAAAATACGCACAACAATTAAATTCCAACATTTGTCATCTGCATATTGTTCGAAGCTCGAAAAACCCATCATCTCCATAGCTTGTGTATGTAGGCCTAGACAGGGTTGTTGTTATTATACGACCGATGCCTTTATCGTGGTCATGGGTTCAAACAACGAATATTTCATTTGTTAAAATATGAAGGCTATGTAAAGCGATCTAAGGGTTGCAAGAGCTTATTTTGTTTTTCTGAGAGTTCCCGTTGGCCAGGACATTTAGGCTATAAACTACACAAGTGGAGATTCGTAAATAGTATGAGTGATCATGCTTCATCAAAGTGTGGAGGTTTATGTTTCTTCTCCACAAACACCATCCTTTCGCACACACCATCTTTCTGCACATATTTAAAAGCGTATAATCATTATTTAATAATGTTAAATGTAATGAATGTTGAAATAATAAATATACAAATCTTTTCTTTAATTAATATTTAGGAACATATTTCGCAAGGAATGCTTCCTCCCCATGACATCTGGGACTCACATTAATTAATAACATCTTCGAATGTCAATGATTGACCAAAATGTACTATTGAGTGCAGAAGTAGTTTTGCAGGAGAGGTGTGTGCGAAGGAACTTGTGCGGAGGTAGCATGTGCGAAGAGCTTTCACTATGCGGAAAGCTTTGTGTAGGTGGTTGTGCGGAGGAAGCATGTGTCAAGATAGAAATGCAAACGTTTAATTAATTAATTAGTGATAACGATAGGCAGGGACTATGTTGCATTGCAACTATTATTCTTGTTTATTTATTTATTTTGGGCTAATTATTCATCTTAAAATAAATTATGTTTTTCGTGTTAGTGCGAAGTGAATGGTCATTTGTTTCATTCTCATAATTTGAATTCATGTTGTTATTGGAAGCCATGGGTTAGAAAAGCCAAACGACTATTTTGAAAAAAGGGGCATAAATCAAAAACAACATAAATTCAAAAAAATAAAAATAATGAAACAAGTATAATCACTGCCCTTCATTAAATGTGATTAAGGTAAGTTTGGACACTTGGACGCTTGGCGGGAGAGGAGTGATGTTTCCTTTGTTGGCCTGGACACAAAGTAGAGGTTGATTTCGTTGAGACACATACGCGAGTTGAGGTAATGTGATGGTCTTTGCGGTTGGTTGTGGATGTAAAGCACGACAAAGTTCAACTTTAAACACTTAGCGGGAGAGGAGTGATGTGTCCCTAGTTGGCCTAAACACAAAGTAAAGGTTGATTTCATTGGGATGCATACGTGAGTTGATGTAATGTGATGGTCTTTGCAGTCAACCATGGATGCAAAGCACAACATAGTTCGAATTTAGACGCATGGCGGGAGTGGAGTGATGTGTCCATGGTTGGCCTAAACACACAGTAGAGGTTTATTTCGTCAGGATGCATACAAGAGTTCATGTAATATGATGATCTTTGTGGTTACACTAATAGTGGGATGAGGTAAGACAATGAAACTGGTAGCTAATTCTGACTCTACTCACATTTTAAGTTGCAAAGTGGTATCTTCAACTACACCTTCTTATTTAAGTAGATATTCAGTTGCATACGGGCATGGATATTACTGTTGAATTGTGGCAAGGTTATTATAATATTGTCATTTTTATGCATGTCTCTAGCTTTTTCTCCTCCACGTGGGGCACAATTTTTATGGTTATAATGTTATGAAACCAACTCAAGAAAAGATAGATCAACTCCTTAGAATTCAGCCTCTTCGAGGGGGCAACCTCCTTTACATTACATAAATGAACAATTCTTGGATGATTCAAATGACAAAACCTCCTTTCTATATATAGGAGTCTAAGGAGTTACAATATAACCCAAGCGACCTAACAATAATAATATAAAGCCACAAAAATAACAATATGAGGGATTCTATGGGGCACAATAATAACAATATGGGGACAATAGGGGCACAACAATATTAATAAGGGGTACAACTACAATAGTAATGGGGTAATCACTAGTATTATAGGGACCCAATATGCCCCTCTCCTTCAAAAAAGTGTTGTCCTCAACACTTGGGAAGTTCTGGATGCTTCTGTATAAAATTCTCATCCTCCCATGTGGAATCTTCAGCAGATAAGTTCTTCCACTTGATAAGATACTCCGAAATTGATTGATTTCATAGCTGTTGAATTCTTATTTCTGTGACTGCTCCCGGTTCCAATATAATTTTTCCTTCCTCATCAAGTTCTGGCAATATTGTTTGAACTGGGAGCTTGTCGCCTATAACCTTCTTTAAACATGAAACATGGAAAACTGGTGCAATCGAGAAGCTGCAGGAAGCTCCAATTTGTATGCCATAGTACCAATCTTTTGCAACACCTTGTACGGACCATAATACTTTGGTGATAATTTATTATCCTTCTTAGCTTGCTTGAGGGACATTTGTTATATGGTTGTAGCCATAGGAATACCCAATCACCTATCAAACTTCTTTCCTGCAATGCTAATGCTACCTATTGCTTCATTCTATTCTAACGCCAACATCGAGGGTTATCCTTTATAGCTGGAGAACATTGTTGATGCTTGATGTGATGTTTTCACTGGCTTGAACCTTAGAATTTTCTCTTAATATGATGTGATGGATGGTGGTGATAT
Source organism: Pinus taeda (assembly GCA_000404065.3). Lineage (NCBI taxonomy): Eukaryota > Viridiplantae > Streptophyta > Pinopsida > Pinales > Pinaceae > Pinus > Pinus taeda. Next base: position 380 of record APFE031087835.1, on the reverse strand, counting down.
CCATAAGCGCCAAAATGGGGTCATTTTTTTCTGTATGGAAGGAAGTGCTAACACCATTAGAGAGGCGAAACCATTTGACCCATGTGTTTGTTTATCAGATACAAAGCAACGAAGATATCCTTCCAAACATTGTTTACTATATTAGTTTGCCCATCAGATTGAGGATGATAAGATGAGCTATGAGCTAACTGAGTACCAAGACAAGAAAATAATTATGTCCAAAAATTTCCAGTGAAAATGGGATCTCTGTCACTTACAATAATCTTTGGGTTTCCATGTAGCTTTTGAATTGTTTCCATAATGCAGTAGAAACTGTACTGGCTTTAAATGGATGTGATAATGCACAAAAGTGTGCATACTTGGTAAGTCTGTCAACTACC
>APFE031087831.1:0-21182 GCA_000404065.3 Pinus taeda | reverse complement strand
AATATATACCCGAAAATCTTTCAATTCTTTCACAAGTGAAAGGGCTTGCTTCTCAATGATGTTGTATTTTAAGGCTGCATCTCTTATAGCTCAATTGAAGAAAGCAATTGGTCTTTCGTGATCATCTCTTTTCTCCAATAACACAGCTGCCATAGTATGCTTCGAAGCGAATGAAAACAATATGAAATCCTGAGTGTAGTCCGAGCTGACTAGAACGGGAGTTGAAGAAAGAGCCAATTTGACTAAATTGAAATATTTTACAGCCTCCTCCGTCCATTTCACTTGGTTGTCCTTCTTAAGCATGTTTGTAATCTCTCTTAGGTGCTCAACAAGATTAGGTACAAAGCGACGTAGAAAATTCATTTTACCATTGAAAGATTGAATCTCTTTCTTATTTCGGGGCAGATCGATTTGCTAAATCTCTTGTACATGTGTTGGGTCAATACGAATTCCATCTTTTGAGATAATGTGCCCGAGTACTTTGCCTTCCTCTATGGCGAATAAGCTCTTTTTCGGATTCAGTGACAGGCCATATTTTCTGCACTTTTGGAAGACAGTTTTTAGATGGTATATGTGTTCTTCATCAGATTTGGAAAACACCGTCAGATCATCCAGGTACACAACCAAAAAGACATCCTTCTCAATTGCGAAAGCCAAGTCCATCACACGCTGAAATGTGGCACCAACGTTCTTCAAACCGAAAGGCATTTTAGCGTAATGAAAAGTTCCCCATGGAGTGGTGAACTCTCTCTTGTCTCGGTCATCTTCATGGATAGAAACTTGGTTATATCTGGAATAACCATCAAGTAGTGACATACGAGATTCTCCCACTATTCGCTGAAGTATATGGTCCATTTTGGGCAGTGGATAGTTATCTTTCAACGAAACTTTATTGAGATTTCTAAAAGCAATGCACAAGCGAATCTCACCTGTCTTCTTTCGTACGGGCACCAAATTAGAGATCCAATCCGAAAATCTGATGGGAACAATGATCCCTAATTTGTATAACTTGTTTATCTCCTTTTCAATTGATGGCAGCAACTTTGGATTTAGCCTTCTCAACTTCTGTCTGAAAGGTTTCTGATTGGGCTTAATGGGTATAGTGTGCTGAATTATATTGGTATCATATGTCTTTAACTTAGAATAGTCCCAAGAAAACACATTTGCAAATGAAGAGAGCAAACTAATATATTTGTCCTTGATCCTTTGTGGCAATGCTTTAAACAGTTTTACCATTCTAGGATTAGCAATTGTTCTGACATTGACCTCTTCCACACCCTTCTCTGTTGGCTGCAATGTTGGTTTGTGGGCTACGTCATCTTGATCAAAGAGTTCTTCTAAAGGTATCAAGCCTTTAGGAATAACGTTATTTTTTAGCTGCAACACGTCCATTTGATTGATCTGCACATCATCTGTACCATTACCTTTACCATCGTCATTTTCTACATCAATTGAGGTTTCTTTGAACTTACCTTTGTTTTGCAGAAAATCATCAATCTCCTCATCATCTTGGAAAACTTTCTAATATCTCTGATTGTCCGAGACAGTCGAACGATGCTTGACATGGATTTCGAATTTATTGCAGGATTTCATTAGGATCTTCAAACTACTTGCTTCCTTAGCAAGAGCATTAGCAATGCTATTTTGTATACTAGGCACACATGTCAAGGTGTATTCTGAAAATAATTTTAGGATGTCTAGAACTGCATTACGGTAAGCTTGTTTCCGAGGATGCTTTGCTTGATATTCGCCTCTAACCTGCTTAATCACCAATTCAGAGTCGCCATATACTGCAATTCTCTTAGCATTCAGCTTTCTTAGAATTTTTAGGCCAGCAATCAGCGCTTCATACTCAGCTTCATTATTTGAACAATCAAAAGCCAACTTGTAAGAGCACACCCACACGTTACTAGGCACTTTGTTCGGGGCGGAGAAAGGACTGTGTACCCAAATCCCAATTCCAGCGACATCATTTCCCACTACTCCATCGAAATCCATGGTCCACAAACCTTCTTCCTCCTCTTGCAAGTGCTGAAAATCTATTTGTTGTGCTTTGTCTGCTTGCTATCCATTACTTTCAACAAAGCGCTCAACGGTGTTCTGTTGTTCTTGTCCTTCTCTCTTTAAAAATCCTCTGAAATTTTCTGTTATTTTTGGAATATCATTTGCTTCTACTAACTGACTATCGATATCATTGAAACTATCAGAATACAAAACAAAAGACTCCAAATCTGTATGTACATAATTAATTGGATGATTTATTGGTTTCTCCTTGCTTGTAATCATGTATTTCATTTTTTGTTCCCGATACAATTTCTTCATTTGGCCAAACACCGGAATCATTGCATAGGAGAAATCTAGTTGCAATGTCCCTTTCAATTTTGCTAACCAAGATGTGGAAAGAAGCATGCCAAACCTGGGAGGAATATCTGCTACAACAATATCCATCAAAACATTCTTCATTGGGAGTTGATCCAGACTCACAACCAAGTCTTTGATGAGCCTGATACATCTTACTCTACTGGAATTAAACGAATAGAGATCATGGTATTGTCGGGTGATGTCCAGACCCAGCTTATCCATGATAGCCTTGGGCATGAGATTGTGAGAAGCTCCGGAATCGAACATGGCATTATGTAACACAAAATCATGCAATCTTAAACTGATATAAAAAGGTGGCACATCATTATCAGGAGACTCACCATTTGATGCTGGCCCAAAAATCATTTCGGGTTTATCATCTTTGACATTCACCATGTCATACATTGGGTCAAAATTCAAAATTTTAGACACTTTCCCTCTATAACTGCTATTCCTCATTATTTCATTCAAGGGAATGGATACCTTCAATTTACAAATTCTATTCTCTAAATTAAAAGAGGGAATCTTGTCTACCTCTTTGACTGGGATTTCTTTCCTTTCCTTTTCTTTCGATGCAATTGGCTGATATGATTGTTCTGCTGATGGTGATTTGCTACTATCTGGACCAACCACCTCCTTTCCTTTCCTTTGTGTAACAGATGAATCGTTCTTTGATGCCTCAACTTCCTTCCTCTTCTGAATTGGTTTAACCGGCACATCTCTATTTCTAAGTGAATATCGTTGTTGTTGGGAAGACAAAGCATTCATATAGCCTCTTTGGTACTCATCTGATTCTTCCTCCAAAACGGTGTCATTGGCTAGAACAAAATCTGAATCTTTGTGTACAACCAAACTTCCTGCATACTCCTCATCCTCGGTAATATAAATAGGAAAATCATCAGGAGTAAAGAAGTGGTTTTCTTCACCTATTATATTCCCGTCCTCATCTGACTCCGATCCATGCACAAAATTTTGCTGCAAAGGTGGCTGTATTGGCTACTGTACTGTTGGCTCTTGGGCTCGCTGATCTATCTGCCTTATTCTATATTGTGGTTGTTGCTGGCCATGGAAGTTAGGATTTCTAACTTGTGGCTCAGGTTTGTCAAGTTTCACCCTTTCAAGCATCTGCTCTACCTTTCGGAGTAACTGATCTACTTAGGAAGATTCTTCTTTTACGATGACCTTCTTCTCTACCTTTGCTCTATCCCTCTTGGTCAGCATATTTTCTTCAACGCTGACCGCGATCTTCTGCATGTCTTCCGTTGTGGCCAGTTCTCTCTCTCTTAATTGATAAGCCATGTCAGCATCAAAACTATCTAGAAACTTCACTATGGCTAGCCCCACAAGTGGCCTTAGATGATCAGGAATTTCATTATAAACAAAAATTAATCTAATGCAGTAGTCTTGGACCGACTCACCAGCATTTCGTTTGATTTTCTCATATTCAGCCAGAATTTGGAGAGGATTCTTTTTCACTTCCCAGCGGCCTAAAAATTGTCTTTGCAGGTCGACCAAGGTAGCGATACATGCAGCTAGAAAACTTTTGAGCCATTTCCTCACTTCACCTGCAAATGTCTGTACAAAGAGTCTCATTGCCACATTCTCCGCATCGATCTCATGAAGTTCACAGAAATCTGCCATTCTGTCCACATGTTGTTGAGTGGTAATTCTGTTAGGAGTGCCATCAAAAAATAGGATTTTGCTTTGATAATTTGCGGGCATATCATCTAAAACTTGAGGCAGAACAAGGCATGCAAAACGGGAAGCCATCACTCTTGGTGGATTTGGCCTTAGAGGTGTTAGAGGAGTGTGCGCAGTTTGTAGGGGGCTAGCAATTGGAGTTTGAAGCTGTGCCATAATGTAATTATCAATTAACCAGTTAGCCCTTTCAGTCTCCAAGTCTACAAGAAATTGTGGATTGGGGACAGTAGAGTCAACCGCCCTTTCGGATTTGGTCTCGAACAATGATATTTCAAACTGTTCATCAAAATCTAGCTCTTCAAGATATTCAAAAATGTCAGGACATGAATGGGATTTGAACAAGGGAGATATATAGCTCTCTTGACGACGAAGTCTTGGAATCAAATTGGGATTTTCATAGATGTGCAGAGGATCTGGATCTGGATTAGCTCTGGTATATATTCTAGAAGCCAATGTGCTATTAAGAAAAATCAAAGGACACAACCAACTCACTTAGCCTATCAAACCCTAAAATTATCATCCGGAAGCTTAGAATTATCAAGAAGTAAGGGGAGTAATTTCGTCCCCAATGGAGTTGCCACTATGTTAGCACCTAAATCTGCCTGAGGCTGAAGGAAGGCAAAATTTAGGGTAACCACAAACCACGCTCAATCTGGTAGCTAGCCCTACCAAAACAAGAGAGGGCTCTCTCCGTGTCACGCTCAGTGAATAAATAAATGATATGGTCTGATATGACTTCCAGTGAATATTGATTTTAGGCTAGGTAAATAAATATGGAAACAAGAAGCAATTTTTTATAAATGACTGAGTTTCTAGGATATATGGGACCAACAAACAGTATGAGCAGAGAATTTAACACAAAGGCACATATTATTTTGTGAGGCAAGACAGGCGGAAAGTCTAGCAATTAAATTTGAAATAATGTGGAATGGAAAGATTTTTTAGGAGGGTGAAAAGTGCATAAACACATGAATCCTTTTCAACAGAAGAAGAACACATAACGTGAAACTTTCCCATAGGTAGAGCAATAAACATGAATTCTACGTTATTTTACTTAGAAAATTTCATTGGAAATGAATATGAATGAACTGTGAAACATAATGAAATACATATGAAACATAAAGAGAACGCATTTGCTACACTCACACCACATGAATCTCATGAACCAGAGTCGTTGCCTTTCATTAATTCTCTATCAAAATATACAATGAAGAACTGAGTTTCTCTCCCACAGTCTCCCAGAAATTACAACCCAACCCTTTGCAAATGTTTTACATACAATAATTAGACTTTGCCATTGGGAAATGGAATGACCCACATTTGGGGAGTTTTTCAAATCATTACAAAATGGAAATGAAAAGCCAACCATTAGTGACAGGTGCAGCGTTACAAAAATGACAAATTGCTTGGGTGACTGCTCGCCTTCTTTTCCCACTTGGATAGGAGCCCACCTTTAGTGAAAATATTTTTTAAACATTGCCTTAGTTCCGAGAAAAATATAGTGTAAATGAGCGGTCCCACTTGGAGAAAGTCACAAATCAAAATGTCGCGGAGCGGAAGTGATTTTGGCCTTTGGGTCCCTGTGCGCCGCACCCAAAACTATATGCGCTACGCCACTTTGGAGGCAATTTTGAGGTACTTGATGGAGTCCAAATTGTACCCAAGCATGCTTGTTAGAAATCCTTGCCTATCTACTTTCCAACCCAAGTGGAATTTCTGAATTTGGTGCTCATTTGCCCCTCCAAAAATTCAATCTCCCAAGATTGCTTCCTGTGTGTCAAAATAGGGGCAGAGAGGCCATTGTTTGAGTGTTTTTGACCTCCTGGGGACTCAAAACTTGCCCAAAAATTTGTCAAGTGACCAAAATTGCCCCAAATTTTTTGAAATTTGGGCTGGAGATCCTATATGAAGTGCTATGCTGGGCCATAGAGGCTTCAGCCAAGATTCAGAGCCGATCTTGCTCTTTTTGCCTCTTTTGTCTCTTTGTCACTCTCCCCAATTTCGCCTTCAAACTCCTTATCCGAGCCTTTGACCTCATATTCCATGCCCTGTAGTGATAAACCATCCACCTCAATATGGTTTTGTCCTTGTCAGCCTTCTCTAGCAGTCTCTCAAGGTGGATGTTGATATGCTCGAGCCAAGACTCTCGGTCATTGTTAATCTCTTGCTCTAATGGAGTGAGCTCAATCCTCCTATGTTGGGCAGCTTGGCGATTCTCGTGGATGTTTTTCAGCTCCATGATCTCATGATGGTCTTCGAGCTATTTGTTCCTCTGCTCCAAATACCTGATAATCCACTTAGCCCTCTCCAAATTGAGAGACGAGGCTTGGATCTCTGTTTGCTGCTCCTGGATGGTCCTCTTAAGCTTGGCACTCTGCACATCTGTATCATCATCATGAATAAGGATGAAGTCGGTCTCTTGTTCACATGATGGCCCCTTGTCATGCATGGGCCTCTTGCCCTTGTGTTGTACCTGTGTTGCCGATGTCGAAAGCGAGGCCCCTTCCACCCCAGGTGGAGATAACACTCGCTTTGCAGCTGCAAACAAATGTCTACTGCCTCTCTGATAGGTGATTAATACTGGCATAGTAGTGGTCTCATGGCACTCATACTGATGAGAAGGACCACCTATTTCATGTTCAACCTCTGATAATACCTGTGAAGTGCTGAAGAGGTCACGGGAGATGAAGTCATCCCAAGTAATGCCCTGTAATCCCAACTGATGATCCGCCAAAATCTTAATTAGAGCAAAATGATAAACACTGTTAAGTTGCTACTGAGGGGGTTTTTGCTGCATGAAGGTGTTCATCCTCTCTACGTTCCTGCAAATGAATTATGGGATGTTCATCATCCGTACCCTGGTAAAGTGCATGAGCAACCTGATGTGATAGGCATATAAATGAGAGAACCTCCCCTCATAGCTGAAATATTTCATGATCAACTTCATGAGTGGAGCATATTCATCTTTCAAATATCTGAATGGAAAGACCCTTTGGAGCCGCCTCAAGAAACTGGCCTTAATGTAAGGCTCATAATGCTGCCGATCAATGTTTTGTTTCTTGTGCCATGGTTCTCCAACGTTCGGTATGCCGGTTGCTAATGAGACAGTTTCAGGTGTCAATGTGAAGGTGACACCGGCCAAGATAACATGATCTCCATGCAAGTGAAGCACAAAAAGACGGGCCAACTCATGATGAACTCGAACACTAGCCACCTTTTGACAAAACTCCAAACATGACAGCTGTTGGAAACATGACATAGCAAGAGGGCAGGCCTGCAATTCTGTAAGTGTGGTTGGTTCATCCCTAACATGTTTGCCACTTTTATGATGTCTCTGGGGAGCCTGTTCTTCCGAGGATGAATCACTTTGGGTTTCCATTTCATACTCCGATGAATGCTCAAATGCCATGACTGCTGTATGTGGACTATGCTTGGACTGCCCTTTGATGATGGTAGTGAAACTATGTGTTGTTATGATCTCTACCACCAAGGGGAACAATACAAAAGGGAGTGTTAGGAAGGGGAATAATATGATGGGATTAGGGGTTATGGGGGGGAAATATTGTTTAGGGACATGTAGGAGAGTTTGGGGATTTTATAAGGTAGGGTTTTGGGGTTTTATGTTTGACAAATGAGTGGAGGGGATAAGGAATAGGGGTTTAGTAATGTTTTAGGGTAGGGAAAGATGGGAAAAATGGAATAGGGGGAAAGGGAAAAATGGAAAGAAGGGGAAAAATGAAAGGGAGGAGGAGCCTTGGCATCAACACAACAAGTTTGCAACCCTAGCAACAATGGCTTTGATGATTTCAAGTGGTAAGGTTTAGGCATTTTTATTGCAACTATAGACAGCCATAAACCATCATCTTATTCACAAAAATATACGAGCCATCGAGATGTCGACCCTACCTGTCAATTGGAAGGGATTCAAAGGCGATTTGATGCAATTGGGAGCAAGACCAGGCCTTTACGGGTGTGCGCCGCGCAACAAACCCAGTGCACTGCGCTCTGTGTGTGTGCCGCACCCGTGTAGTTTCACCACTGTAGGGTCGCGCCCTATGTGCCGCGCTCCTCTATCTGTGCGCCGCGCCCTTGACAACTCCTCCAAACTCACCCCAAATGCGTGCTAGCTTTCCCACACTCACTTTGCAATGTTTCTCTCTACCTTGGTATGCAAAATGACTATGTTTCTTGTGGAAATTCTTTATAAAGACATTTGGAGTCATGGCTTTAATTTTTGTTTCTTCAAAACCCACTTTGATAATGTTTTATTTTGGCACTTTTTCCTGATTTAATGCAACTCTGTATTTCACTTTTCCCTTTGAATTTTTAGCTAAAATGATGAAATTTTTGGCACTTTTGCAAGGGTCGCATGACATGGCATTTGGCCAAGGAAACCATGACTGCGCCTGAAGAGATCAACTTGAGAGTTTTTTGAAAATTATCACAAATGACACACTGTTTGACTTTTCTTCAAAACAGAGTTTTGAAGAACAGTCGTAATATGTCAACATGACGATGAAATTCTTTAAATCATAACTTTGTAAGGGCCTCCCTCTGGCCTACATGGATTATTGGACATGTTTGAAGACCAATTTATCTGATCCCTAGACCTAATGACTAAAAATGACTCTCGTCCATTAAAAGATCAAACATTGACTGTCATGGACTTTAGTGAATATTGACAAAAGACCTAAGCCAGCAGGCGCTAGACATGAGGGGAAATGACTAACAAGACCTTTTCCGTCAGATTGTGGCATGCCCCTAGCGGAATGCAGTTGAATGAATGGAGCGAGACACCTAAAAATGAAATGCAGAAAGAGTTTTGATCTCTGACGGAGGACTGACAAGACCGACTCTAACATATTGAATGCTAACAAGGATGAAAATTTCAAGTTGCAAACTTTTCTTAAATACAAAATTTAAGAAAAAATTGCCTAAAAAGAGATCTGATTTCTCTACAAATTTAGTAAATCTAGAGTTAAAGATAAATTGATTTTGACTTTTAATAATATTATTTATCTTTATATACATTTCATGTCTCTATATAAAAAATATATTATTTTTATTTAATGTTTTAATGTGATTAACTTGGCATTATAATATATATATAATATATATATTATATATATAATATAATAAATTTAAAATAATTTATATAAATATTATTTTGAATATTTAGAATAAATGTTCTAAATATTATAACTATAAATATAAATTATTATATTTTAAATCTATTTTAATAATATACATATTTTTTAATTGTAATTTTTTAATTCATACAAAAATAATATTATAAATTACTACATGTCTCTTTCATACTTTTTGTAAGCTACAAATATTAATTATTTATTCTATTTAAAAAGCAAATTTTATCAATCAACATTTATTTTTTTTGTACTCTAAATTTAAAAAATAATTAATAATATAGATATCCATTATACATCTTTAAAACTAATTTAATAAAATCACATTTCTTAATGACATTTAATCTAAATCTTAATTTTTTAATGATATTTAACCTAAATTTTATAATGGTTTAAATTAAAATAATTTTAAATATTAACCTTAAACGCATAAAATATAAAGATGCATTCTATTTCTATAATTACAAATTTACAATATATCTGACACTAAAAAAGACTAATCTTCCGTTTTTTTATAAAAAAAAAAAAAAAGAAAGAGAGAATAGGGTCGACCTGGCCGACGGAATGTTCGTAGCCAAAGGGTATCATGGTAGTAGGTGACTGTTGGAGACGCGTGCACTTGATAAGTTTGACCCCCAAAAAAATTAGGGAGGACAAGGTGCAGCTACCATGCGTGGTCAATAAGGTATGGGTGGTCACTTTATATAGATGCTAGAATTTTCTAGAAGTTTGACAAATATAATGGCAGAATATCTTGTGGATTATTTTTATATAGATTCTAGACTGTGGTTAGAGATTTAATAAATATAATGTGATATGTGATGTCGAATTATCTTATATAGACTTTAATATTTTAAAACTGGTTGGTCCAAATTTGATGCACATGTTGTAAAGTGATAAATGATTAATAAAATTTTAACAAATTAAAAGAAATATAAATAAAGTTAAAATAGAAATTTAAATGGGTTTTAGTAAAAGGATTATTATTATTAATAAATTTGTTAAAAAGTTTATAATAAATTATATGCAATAAGATTTATTTTTTAGGTAAATCATATGTAATTAGATTTATCAATTTTCATGTGATATTATAATAAAGGTCAGTTTTTAGCAATTTTCATGTGATATTATAATAAAGGTCAGTTTTTAGTTTTATGTGCGATATTAAGGTTAAATATTGTTCAAAATAGATCACTTTATTGGAGGTAGTTTTTGAGATAATTCTAAGGGTATAAAGAATTTATGGACTCCCTGAAATTATTTTTGAGTTTTGAAAAATAAGATATAATTGCTGTCATTAATTAATTGTTTCGAATAAATAATTAACTTATCATATTATTCATTTGTCAATCTAAGGTAAGTGTTTTTTTTAAGGTTATTGTGCATTATTTATGTAGGTTACAATTTCTTACCAGGTTTTATCGAGGACATATTTATTCACAATAAATGTATAACAAGTCACCAAGTCAAATCCATATCCTACAACTATTATTAGCATGGACCAAACAATAAAAGCTTATATCTTAAATCAATAATGAAATTAAAAAATAGCTTTACCAATCCACAAGTTACTAAACCAATTTATATTATACAATTGCTACAAGCTCAACATAGAAATGAGAGGGTTCACTACCCAATCATAAAATAGAAATGCAAATGAATTATAAACAATCTCATGACTTGCTTAACACATGAGCAATCTACTTTAATTTAAAAATACACAATGATGTTGTTGACAAGAGTGGGCCCTTCTCCTAGAACATTGTATCGTTGAATGAACCTCAATAGCTAATTAATTAAACTTCAACCATATGCATATACATTCACAAATTAAAAGCAAATTATTTTTATATTAATGAAGAAAACCCCAATACAACCTATAAATATTAGAATGAGAAATAACTCCTTTCCTATTAGCAAGGAGCCAATTTGTACATTATGTTTGCATTCCAACATAGTGCGGTGACCCTTTTTGTTAATCCCTCTCGTATATATTTATGAACTCAAACTCTTGTAATTAATTGTGGAAATGTAAACACAAGGAATTGGCTCAGAGAGGGGACACAGATTCAGAGTCTGAAGGAGATGATTGCTTTGGAATTGGGGGATGGAAGGTTGTGCATTAATGGGCACCAAATGCCTGACTAATTTATTGAATATTTATAACCGAGCCCTAATGGCCAACTCGACAAAAAGAAGGAAGAGGATGAGGCTTCCTAAATGGAGGAAAAGCCATAACTCATATGTCATGTCTCGTGGACTGCACAAGATTGAACCTAGCAAGGAATAACTACACGAGAGAGGAAAAGAGCATGGGGGTATTTCATAGAAGCTTAGGGTTGTGGGGACAATAACATGCTTGGGAGGGTGTGGATGAACTAGAGATTCACAGACCTAGTTTGGATTGTCAGTGCACATGGTGCAGTGTGGATAAGGAAAAATAGGTGGAGTTGCAGAGCACCCAAGATTCTTGGTAAAGGGTGCACATTCTATATTCTCTAGATTCCCAGTATGCAATGGGTATTCTTTGTGTTTCTCAACAAAACAAGCATTGGTTCTATAATCTTCTTCAATGCTTGGAAGTTTGAATGTTCTCTACCATATTTGGCATGTTGATCACATGGGTAGATTTCTACACAAGAGGGAATGAGGAAAAAGAATCATGTTTCTTTGTATGGGATTCTGAGAAATATACAATAAAGATCATTCTTTTTAGCAAGTAACAATATTGTCAATATTTCAATAAGCCTTTGAATCTCTAGTCATAGGAAATGCACAAAGGGGGTAGGAAAACCTGTAAGTAGCAATTTTCAAAAGAAAACTCCTGCAACATAATTCATGTATATCTGTAAATATGAATGGTATACAATCTAGTCAACCTTAGAATGAGTCTTTTTATTCTTTCTTATTTCATTAATAAAAGGAAAATGATATTATAAAATATCATTGACTTACATGCTTATGATTTTACCTTAGCTAACCCAGTCACTTCATAATATGATTTCAACCTCCCTTGTAGTTCCAATATGTATTCATTAGAGACCCATGTCATGTGATACCATGTCCTCTACTAGAAATCCTTGATGCAAAATTCCTATAATCATCAACAAGGTCACAAAACAATGATACTTTTTTAATGAAAAAAAATTGTACGATGTGATTGGTACCTCTTGATTGTTGCATCCAAAGCCACCCCTCTAATGAAATGGAAATGTCTTCATATAATGATTTCAAACTTTGCATTTTTGAGATTGGAATGATATACCTTATTGTCTAAAGTTTTGATCATCCTTCATTCCTTTTTCCAGATGTTGTTATGATTTCACTCGATCTTGCAATCATCGCCTATCACTTTCTTATATTTTTATGCCATTATGATGACACATATCATTTAAGATTATAAACATTACCATGGCCATTTTCCACTATTATCGTCATACCACTTCCCTATAAAGTTATGATTGCATAATTGATATTATTATTGCTAGCTAGAATGGTCATTTGACTCATTCAAATCACTGAGAGGATTCACATGAATCCTATTTTGCTACTTTTTAATTCTCAAATATTTATCCTTGTGTTTCTTCAAGTTAATTGGTGAAAGAAAGTATCAAGACATCTTACCTTTACTCAGTTTATATTAGGCTCTCTGAGGAACCATGGGGAAACCAAAGTATGATTTCCATGAACTATCATATATTGAGGAATTAGAAAAAATCCCTTAGTATTCATGCAAGCACTGGTTAGTAGCAGAAGGGTGGCATATTTTCCTTGCAAATTTTCAAGGGTTTGATGATGAGGTCACTTTCTAGTTCAAAAAAGGCCTTAACGGTAAGGTGTCACATGTTGGGGACCTAATCATGACCATAAATGAAAAAACCATTGCCCGAGTGAATGGTTTACCACTTGAATGAGAAAAATGGTTCAAAAATAGGGTCATTGATAATCAGTTGAGCATGAAATTTCTCAAGTCCGAACATTAAGACGTTGATTGGGTGAAAGGTGTGCCTCATTCTTGGATTAGGGATGAATGGCACAGTCTATTATTCATCCTTCAGAAATTCTTGACTTGTGAAGAAAGGTATACAATTACATTATTATATCATATCTTGTTGTTGCTCCACTTTGCTCAAAATCATAAAATCAATTTTCCCTACTTTCTATGAAAGAGCTTGCACAAGAAGTGAGTGAAGGTCCGAAACTCCCATAAAAACCCTTATGCCAGTATTTACCACTACAAACTAAGATAAAACTACTAATTGAAGATGAGTTAAATATTAGAAATAATTATTGGGTTGACTTCCTGGGTCGAAATGGATTTACTCTTACCAATGTAGTTCCTGAAGAACCAAATATTCAGCATAACTTTGAAACATAGGATGCAAGAAGAGTTGTAAAGCATAGTAAACTAGAATATTTTCTTTCGTCACACAATAAGAGATCAAGGAAAATGAATTTCAGTGAGGGTACAATAGAAACCCTTTGTAGTTCATACTCTTGTCACTAATTGACGAATTACATGAAGTATGGAAAATGGGGTAAAAATTGGTTAGCATTGTTCTACTCCCCAAAAGAACTTGGAATTGTAGGCAATCATAAAATCAGATCATGATCAAAGCAAAGAAGAGGAAATACTTAACACTCATGGTGCCTTAGATCAGGAAAAATATAAATCTCCTAGCATTGAAGAACTCAATACCTATGGAATTTTCTTCTCAATTTGAGGCCCTTGTAGTAGAAACAAATGCAGAATTTATTCACTGCTCTAATTTTAGAATCCATACAGTAGAAATAAATACAAAATTCACTTCATGGTATGAGTTTCAACCCCTATACTAGAAATAAATTATGCATATTCTACTAATAAACAAAAGCCATTTGTTTTGGTTATCCATTTTCTATTGAAGAAGAATAATAGGGAAATGAAAAGACTAAAGAGAGAGATTTAGGAGCAACCTGTCCTTGACGAATATATTAAAGAGGAGAATGAAAGGCTAAAAGCTCACAATGCTAAACTGCAATGTAAGGTTGATAAGTTGGTTGTCAAGAATATAAAATTGTAGAAGATAGTTAAGAAATGGTGAAAATGATCTGAAAGGTATGCTTTTCATAACAGGGTGTTGAGGAAAATATTTAAAGCTAGAAATAGAGGGGAGAGGAACTTGAATAGTTTGAATAGAGCAACAATAATTTAGTGGAAGATCATAACCCTACAATTTTGATTAAATTTTGGATTTCAAATAGAAGTTTTGTTTGAACCATGAGGACATGCAAAATATCTGATGTGGAGGAGTGTTGGAACTCCATTTTGACATGGTTTCATCCACTTTTTGCTCTATGATTGCCTATACTTATACCCAATTCCTACCATTATCACCTTCAATATGTACATATTTGGACTAATACCATAAACCTAGGCATGATAAGGTAAAGTGTTAATTACTTTATGAATTTCCTTTGTTTTCAATGTTTTAAGGAGGTTTAAATAATATTTTACTAATTATCGTGAATGTTGAGAAATAGTGCATGTGCCAGACAAAGAGTTCATGTTCACATAGTTTAGTTCATGTTAACAAAGTACAGTTTCATATTCCATGCCACAATTTGTCATATTTGGAGTTTCCCTGGTGCAAACTAGGCACACAAGTTTTGTATATTAGAGGCCCAAGATGGTTTCATCTTACTTCATTCACTCTCAGATTCTCGGGAAGAAACGTGGAGTCTTGGTAAAATCTCCTTTTATATGCAACACATCCCTCCTTATACATAGTATTGGACAAGTCATTAGTATATCGAGATTTTTGATCTGTCAAATAAAATAAGACATTTTTAAAAGTTGTTTATAGTTTGTTATTAGCCCACACAATCTTTAGATCTAATCATGGTTTTTGTGACTCTATTCCATGGGCTAAGATAGGATTAATATTATAGACAGAGGATCTAATTCATGTTTAATTGTCAGCTAATATGAAGCTTTTAGCTGTAATTGTTCCACTTATAAAAAAAATAGTTTGATACAACCAAGAACACTTTTTCTTTTTAGTGAGATTGAGGTTAGGACTTTAACACCAGAATGATATCAAAATATTTGATTTGTATATTCCTTAATCAAGGCATGAGTAAACAATGTAACTACTTCAAAGGAGTTGATCATATTTAGAGCTAGGATTTTCTTATAAATAATGTATTAAGATTTGAAATGTGGGTACATGAGAGATACAAATATGTAAAGTATTTATGTTAATATAAAAGTAATTTGAGTTTTTATTTTGTGGTACTATTGTTAGCATATTTCTAATCATATTTAATTACCCTGCTTCCTAGGAAGGAAGGGCCCCCTTCCTAGGAAGTAAGGCAATGACAATAAGTTTATTCCCTTTATTTATGTTTTTCTTGATGCTTGTGTATTTTCCTTCTCAGCATGTTTATTTCTAGAATAGTTAGTGATTGGTTGAAAGACTCATTAAGGTCATCTACCAAACCATCTTTTTGTTCATGCGCTAATATGGTACCATATGATTTGGTGAGCTATTAAATCTTCATCTCATCTCGAGCAAGTTTATGGAAACATAGTACTCATAAGGAAAAATGCCTTTGTTAAATTTCCCTTACCTGAACTGATTGAGCCCCATCTATTGATTTAGAGTTTGAGAGGAATTGATTGTTTTAGAGTGTTTATGCAAGTGATATTTAGGTTGTCTTCAGTTATCATGTAATAGTCTAGTTTTGATCATGAATTTCTTGTGCTTGTTCCTTATAATCTTATGATCCCTGCATTGATGATTAATTTATGAGGTTTATGCATAAAAATATCTCAATGGAACCAACTTACAAGAGTAGCTTTATGGACTAGACTCAGTTTGGATAATAATGGTATAAAAACTTTTGGAGTGACTTTGATTCCTTAAATGATGTTTTTTTGGGGATAAAAATTTCCCTTTGAAGAATAAGACTCTATGATTCTAGTCTACACCAAGTGAATTTTCCAATGTTGTGAGTAAGATGTCAATCAATGTTCATATGAAAAAGTTATGCCTCCTGAAAGTTGAAATATTGTGATTGACCACTGCAATTCAAGAGGATGTCACGTCAACCCATACTACTCAAGGAAAAGGGACTAAACATGTGAATACTATGAAGAAGACTCTATGAGGGTCAAAGTTCTAAGTCTAGTTTAGAGTTGAAAGCGTCAAACTTAACCTCTAGTTGGCTATTTAGTTGTGTTATAAGTGAGGCACTAGAAGGAAAAGTGGTTCCATTCATTTCGATTGGGTCTTGTTCCATAATAGAGTAGAACAACTTGAGAGTGGGAGTGAGAGAGCGTAACAGATGGGATTTAGGGTCTATAGTAGCCTATTAGGCCATAGGTCATAGATGACTCCACAAAGAGTACCTTCTCCCTTGTACTTGTATTACTTTTATTCTAGACAAAAGAGAGCAAAGTATCCTTACCTTCTAGTTCGGTTTTATCCCATAAAGGTTTCTAATAGCACGTCTTGTGTTAATTATGGTTAGTGTGTGATTGTATTTCATTGTTTTCTATTTTCCACATTTTTACCTTATCACATGCATAAACAAAAAACAATAATTAATAAATATGTAATCTAAGGAAATTGACCCTCATAGTATATATTCTAGTGTATTTTTATAACAGTTAATGTGACGAACTGTGTAGTGGAATATCCACAATAATTTACAGGCCAGTTTGTGAAGAAACATGATCTCTCATTTCTCTACTTTAAATTTATTAAAGACACATATCTAAGGGGTTTACTCCTTTCTTGTGCACTTGTGTGCGAATAATGATAAAAATAAATAAACGCTATTACGTAATTAATATTTTGGAATAGATTTATTATTTAAAATCGGTTGTCCCTTTTTAAAGAATATTGATTTTTTTTAACAATTAACAATTAAATAGCTTCATAATTGGATCCATTTTACATGGAAATTGTAACACATAGTAATGTTCTCTGCATGTGAATACGATTTAGAAAAAAATGAAGTTAAGGTGAAGTTATTTAATTAATTTAATTATTATATTAATCTCCACTGAAAGCTAAATTTGACTTATGCCATTGAAAGGGTTAGAATAGTCAATAATAGAGTGCATTGTTAAGGGACTCCTTGTGTGATAGTTGCTAGTAAAAGAGTGCATAGGTCTAGTTAACAAAAAAATAAATATATATGCACAGTTTGGGTGGGATTGAAGGTTAAGAACATTCCTAAGAGGTCATATTTTCAAGTCCATAGAGAAACAAAGTATGTACACCTTTCACATATTTTAATAATAAAATCACTATATGGAAGCAGGTCCCTTATCCCACAAATAAAGGAGTCTCATACACCAATTAGTTTATTATTATTATTATTGAGTGCAAAAAGAACCTATGGATTACAAAATAGTAATAAAACCTTACTTAAGATTAAAAATATATAAACAAAAGAAAGATCCATCTCATAAAGATAGGAACATTAAGAAAGCATGTAAAGAATAAAGTGTCAAAATAATAAAATAATCTTGTTGCATTGAGGAGAAACTTATAATGCTTGAGGGTACAAAAAAATCATGATGGTTGTGAAGTTAATGGCATTCATTGATTCACAATCTGTGTGTCCTAGACCTACCCCTTCAGCTATGATATTGGTTAGAGGGTCTCTTCCAACACACATTGAGAGAAAATTGGAAGAAGTATTCAACTTAATGCAGGTCACTCTAAAAATTATGTCTTTGGAATGTCATTAGGGATAGCTAAACTCCTTGTGGAAGAAAAAGGCTAAGCGCCTTCAGTTGTCATAATACATGAAAGAATGAAGGGACCCATCTAGATTCCTTGAGATATATTAGAACCATCCTCTAATTTGATAATATAAGGAGCATATGTATACGAAATTCTCCTTACTTTAAGTTGTAAGTAACAATATGATAGGTGAAGTGCTTTGAAGGAATGTGATTCTTTGATTCAATGTGAACCTAATTGGAAACAATATTATAATCCTACTAAAATAACCCACAAATTGTAAAACAAATAGAATTTGTCGCAGTTAGAAGATTTGATAAATCCATTCATGAAGTACAAATAGAAATTGAGATAGTGACAGTTAATGAAAAAATGATTGAAAAAAGGATCAGTAAAGTGTGTCCTTTTATCCAAGAAAGAAAATCATAGTTTTATATTCCAATTTAGAATAAAATTAACATTTTGTGAGTGCTCAAAGCATATTATACGTGCAAAATAGATGTAGTCAAAGATGCACTAATCAAAACAAGAAAAAATAATTAATGTACATGCTAATTCTTAGCCAATAAAAAATAATCTCCAGTCCTTCTTTTTCCCTTCCTTTTCCCTTCTTTTTCCCCTTCTTTTAACCTCATGTCACTTTAGTGAAGAAGGATCCACATTGCCCACCTATAATTCTGGAATCAAGATATCATGAAGCAAAAAGAGGAGCAATTCGTTATCAGGATTAAAGGCTTCAATTTTATGAAAATGATGACATTTCATAAAAAGGGTTAACAAACACACCTTCCATCATTGAGGAGGAAATGCCAAATTCCTTGGATTTTTCACTATCCTTTGAGATGTTAAAAAATGTAGCAAGAAATTCTTAATTTGATTTTACCTTGATTAAATTGAGAAAAATCTAATTTCCACATCAGCAGAAAACTTGGATGTAATTAACTTGTGTGACATGGCTTGTGTCACCTAGTTTACTCAGTAAATTCGAGTTGGAGGAGTTAGAGTTCAGTTAAGCATGTGTGATTTCTTATTTGCAGCAATCAAAGTCAGTTATCTCAAGTTGTTTTCAGTTAAACTAGTTCCAATTGTTGGAGGAACTAGTTGAAAGTCAGTTATGTAGTGTGACTTTAGTCTAACTCAGTGATCATCCAATTAACTAATCAATTAACCCAAAATAGACAATGCATGCAGAGAATTCAAGTTACCCAGTTCAGGTGGAGATTACAAGGTAATGTGACATGAGTTGTAGACTATTTTGGAGTGTACATGTGTTACATGTAATCTGATGATCAACTTCAAGAATCGCGCAATCCATTTTGGAGAAATTCCTAAATAATAGGGGCCTAATTTCTCAAGGAATTGCGCAAGGAAATAGGGGCTCAAGAAGAGGCAGAAATTGACTAAGTTTGGGTTAGAGCTTCTCAGTGAGAAGAGAGATAGGTTTTTCACTTGCAGGTTGCGCAAAATTGAGAAAAGAAATTTTAATACATCTCTATTCATCATATTAATGCAGCAGACATTGGGGTTTTTAGTAGATTATTTTCCCGAGGAAAAATATTGTGTTCATGTGTGTTATTTATGTTGACACCTAATCATCAGGATTGGGTGAATATAATGTAAATAAATAATAAGTAATATGAATAGTCATTGGGAGATGAAGTGAACAGTCTCTCCCTCATGTATATAATAAAGACCAACCTGAAGGAATAATACACGAATCAATTTGTTTTGAGTAGTTACTGCCTGGCTTGACATGGTATTAGAGCTAGCTTCCAAAATTAGTGTAACTCTCTTCTGCCTACTGCGCTCTCTGTCCACTGCCCCTGTGCGCTCTGTCTTCCATAATTGATTCTATGTCATTCTGCCCTCTATTTGCTATAATTGATTCTGCGCCATTCTGCCCTCTGTCTACCATAATTGATTCTGCACCATTCTGCCCTTTATCTACCATAATTAATTCTGCGCCATTTCTGACATGCCTCAGCTTTGAAAACATTCTGAATAGTTGCGCTGAATGCATTGAGGCCATGCTGCTACGTTGAATGCCTTGAGGGAGTGCTACTGCGAGAGTTTACTACGTGAATGGTTTGAAACGTTGCTACGTTGATGGTACGTGAGCTTTGAGAGGATTGCTCCATCGAAGCCATCTCATAATCCTATCTGCGTGAAGCATTATCACCAGAAGCATTATCTGCATGAAGAATTATCTCCGTTGAAGCCATCTGTGTGATAGTTCTACCATTAGAAACTAGAACTATCATCCATCGAACAGTCTCTTGCTGTGCGGCATGACACGGTCTCTTGTTGCGTGGTCCCAAGAGCCATCGTGAGGCTGTCAAGCACCGTCGTTTGTTCCTACGTGGAAGGGCACCAGGTGTTCCGCACAACCACACTAAACCATATGTTTGATCTTAGGGTAAGAAATTTGAAATGGCTCGTGGTAGGAGAAATAGTTGTGGCTTCAAGGTCTAGAAAATCAAAGGGATTTATGGTGATTTTTTTAGTCTTTTCAGTGAGCTTTGCAGATTTCATTAGTTCTGTTATTATGCTGCCGCAAATTGTAAGCACCAACTCTAGAATATAGATGTTTAATGTTTTGTTTAAAACATTCTCAGACTACATGGCAAACCATTGGGATGAGATGTCTGCCATCAGAACTTCTCTTCAGAGATTACTATGAAATGAGTACTGAGTTTTTTGACTTTGGATGTTGCCTCTTGTTTAATGATGTCCCATATTTATTTAACACTGCCATCAAATTTAAATATTTAACGCCAACCATATTACATTGAATGTTGGGTTATCTTTAAGCGTTGCTCCTGGTATCAAAGTGCTATCCAATTGAATTTGTTGTTTTGTCATATCAGAATTTTATTTTTCCCATTAGGAGTAAAAAATTTTAGCAGAAATTTTTTGTTACAGAATGCGTTCAATCATATCCATTGTGGGAATAGTTCTCACTGGCAAAGAGAACTATCTTGAGTGGTCCCGGATGATAAAGCACACCCTCATTTTCAATGAGTTGTGGAAAGGAGTGTGCATTGGAGATGAAGACAAACAGCCAGAACAACCTACATCAGATAAAGAGCTCGCCATTTTCAACTGCTTTTGAAACCTTACAAAAGCTGAAAGAACTCTATGACTCACATTCTACACTTGAAGTTGTTCAACTCATGATTAAACTCTTCACTCTTGAACTGCAAAATAATGATCCTCTTGCTCTTGCATCTGAAGT
>APFE031087824.1:60318-87180 GCA_000404065.3 Pinus taeda | reverse complement strand
TACCCCTTATTAATATTGTTGTGCCCCTATTGCCCCCATATTGTTATAACTGTGCCCCATAGAATCCCTCTATTGTTATTTTTGTGGCTTTATATTATTATTGTTAGGTCGGCTGGGTTATATTGTGACTCCTTAGACTCCTATATATAGAAAGGAGGTTTTTTCATTTGTATCATCCAAGAATTGTTCATTTATGTAATGTAAAGGAGGTTGCCCCCTCGAAGAGGCTGAATTCTAAGGCGTTGATCTATCTTTTCTATCTTTTCTTGAGTTGGTTCATAATACAAGTTGATATTTGACCAGGGCTTCTTTGGCAACAAAGATTTGTGACTCCAATTCATGCATCCTTTTCAAGTTCATATTTGCAATATGAAGTTGCCTCTCCATTTCCTGCAATTTTCCAGAAAGCATCTGCTTCTCTTCCTCCATGGAATTCAATTGCTCTCTAAGTATGCTGCTCTTCCTTCCATCTTCATACATTTCTCTTACCTTATTCATCATGATGAATAATTCTTGCTTCATGTTTCCATCAAAGGAACTTGTGAATAAAGAACATTTCGAGGATTCACTTGTAGAAGTCGTCATTATGCAAATGAACAAAAGAACTTCAAACAAGATTATTAAAGAGCTTATTCAGTAACCTCTTACAACAACCTTTTGTGCTTCAAGGAATTCCCTGAGGTCCTTTGGGATAGAAGAATGCCTTCAGCCCTTCTTCCTTCTTATCCTTCCCAGACTGAGCTATCAATAGCTTTCCCTTCACCTCTGCAAACTCAAACAATAGTCAGTCTGCAACCAAGCATACAATCAATGAGGCAATCAATCCTTGACTGTCCAAAAACCTTTCAGACAAGCAATCTTTGCCCTGGCAATCAAGCACTCTGATACAACTTTCTTTGAATGTGGGGTTAATCAATCTTAAGCTTTGATACCACCTGATCTGAAAATGGGGCTCTTAGGATTCTTTTCTAACTTACAAGAACCTCTCCAACTTCCAAAGCTTTAAACTTTCCCCAAGTCTTAATGATTAACCAATGCGAAATTAAGAAATGCTTGAAAATAAGGTGCATGTTGGCATGTGTTTTTAACTGTTTATGTGCTTTTAAAATTCGGTTGTTCGTGTTGATATGTAAATACATATGATAATAGACAAATGCAGCAATAAGAAAACACATAAGACAACAATTTAATATAGAGTTCACCCGAAACGCTTGGGCTACGTCTCCTTGAGCTCTAGTCAACTCGACTAGGCTCCCTGGGATTATGGAAACAGTTCTTATACAAGTTCCACACTCAACTCCAATGTTTTACACAGGAACATTAAGCTCAGAACACCATCTTATTCCTTGGCTCTTGGAGCTCTTCGGATTTCTAGCTCTTGCTCTTGGCTCTGGCTCTGGCTCTTGCTCTAGTTCTTGGCTTTGACTCTAGCTCTCACTTTGGCTCGGGCTTTGGTTCTGGCTCTCAGCTCTTGCTTGTGGCGCTCGCTCTAGCTCTTGTCTCTAGTTGTGGCTCGTGGCTCTCTGCTCTGGCTCTCTAAGCTCTTCCTCTCGGCCTTTGCATGCCTCTGTGAGTTGCTTGACCTTCAAGCAACTCAAACAACAATATCTTACTGTCAATTGAGCTCTCTGGATTTTCATTCGACCTCCAAGTGACTCCAAAGACTCTATGTGAATTCAGCTTTTTCTCGTTGTTCGCTCTCCTCTCTTCTTCTCCCCTCTCTATCTCTGTCAGTCTGTGGCTTTAAGGAATCTGCTTCCTGACTATTCATTTCCGCTTTCAGCTCTCTCATTCCCTTCCTCTGTCCTTTTGAATCCCTTCTTCAGCTGTTACATTCACTGCATCACACCTCAGAGGGAAGTGGCTACCTATTCCATAACGGATAAGTGTTAGGTTCACCGGAAACACTCGATCATTTGAAATGACCGTTATTTCCATTTACCCCAAGAATGCCCGTGAAGCATGAATCTCTGCCAACTCATCATCCACTTCAGACTTCAAAATCCTGCACAATCTGCTTTATGACTTTGTCAAATCCGGTCATCCATCAGTCGCATCTCCATCGTTGATCTGGAGCCTCTAGATCCTACAGTCTTCGTCCATATCGCGCGGGTAAGTTGCGTGACCTTTACTCATGCGATGTGAGCAGTTTTCTCTCTCATCTACTAGACACATGTCACCCAGTGTATGGAATCGCGCGGACTCGGTTGAACCCGCTTACCGCCTGAAGTGCTCGCGATATCCTGCTGGTTTTGGCGCGGGACCCACCTTCTGACAGAATCATCGATTCCCGTACGGTTTTATGTCTTTTCCTCATGATCGAGCACTTGGGGCTTTCCTTCACTGAGGGGGATGCCCTGCGATACGCAATTATTGCCTCTTTTTTTGGATTTGGCCTCCTGATTGCCAATTTGTGCCAGTGCGTGGTCACCATGGGCCAACAGTATACGCGCTTTGATCGAGGGTCCTCGCTGTTCCGTGCTGGCCACAAATTTCCATTGTTCAGAGGTTATTTCTGATAAGCTCAATATCCACAAGACTTTGAACTTGGGCATGAGTTTCTTTACATAGTTTGGGTAACTTTAAGAGAGTTTAAGGATCCAATTCAAATCAGTAATCTAAGTACAACACCTCCAGATGCTTGATCATTTGTGACATGGGAGACTGATGAACATGTTGTTCTTCCTCCTAATTTTTTTGTAGGCTATGGAATCAAAGGTACAGAAAGCTAGGTGGTCTAGCAATTCCTTAAGTCACCATGGCTTCATCAAACTCCTAGTTGAACATGCATTATAGAGAACCAACAGAACTTGGGAAGCCATCATGAAAGTGCCAACAAGAATTTTAATTGCTACAAATCCACCACTAAAACATGATGTTGCAACTCCAGAAGCTGCAATTCTAAGAGCTACAGGCTAGGAGTATATTGCTATGGCCACACTTGCTATTGGATATCCTCCTTAGTAAGATTCACCTAAAGGTTTGGCTACAACTCCGCCAAAATGAAAGAGCATCCATGAAAATTACATGGAAATCATAGTGAGTAAACCCTCAACCAAGAAGTTGAGGGGAATGAAGAAAATTCTTACCATTATACACAACCCTAAGAATAATAGGACAAGGTATACTACTGCAACTTGAAAAAACTAGGAAGAAACCTATGTTGCCCCACAAGAACCAACAAGGGCAGAACAAAGCTCCCATGCTACCCCACAAGAACCAATAGGGGTATAATAAGAAGTGTCGTCCCTTGCTACTCTGCAAGAACTAGTAAGGGAAATTGAACCAAAACTCATTGTTGCTCCACATTAACCAGCAGAAGTAATGGAGATTGAATTGGGTTTTATTAATCCTGCACAAGAAGAAGAAATGAGGATAGAAAGTGTTGATGCCCCACAAGAACTAGCAAGAGAAGTTTTGGGAGAAGGACTTAATGTCATCTTGGGTACATATGCATGGGAGGAACAAGAAGAGAAGGTTGCCACTCCTAAGGAGCTTGCTAGATCAATCGACACCTTCCCAAAGCTAAAGAAGATATCCAAGTGTAAGATAACAATAAGTACTCATTATCCCTTATATTTGTATATATCTTTAATGAGGAAAAATATAATGTTGGAAAGACAATAGAAAATTGCAAACCATTATCAAGGGATTGAGTGATGAGAATGAAGAGGGGAAAACCTTTGATAAGCTAGAGTGCCTTTCTCAAGTAGAAAAATACCTAATTTCTGAAGAAACAAAGACATCCTATAAAAAATAAACTCAAGAGGTAACAATCCAAAAAAATAACACTACCCATACCACAATTGATACAACCACCCAAACCATGCAGAAAATAGTTGAGGACAGGGAGATACAAGTAGAAATTCCTAATGAAAGGATGAGAACTAAACAAGACAAATGGGACCATCTGTTAGCCTATGAGGAGGGTGTAATGCCCATAAAATATCATCAACATGTTAAAGGGTTAAGAGAGAAAAGGGATGAGTTTATTGAAATCCATAGGACTAAGTGGGAAGAAGAAAGAGAAAAACATAAACAATTGTCTAATTTGGAAAAGTAGGTGAACATATTGGAAATTGAGAAGATCCAAATGTGACTATTAGTAGATATTTCCCTTAGTAGTATACCCCCTTCTTCTCATTATAACATGTTTCTATAGGAAAAATCCATCATGTTCCAAAGAAAATCCCACATAACCAGCAAACCCTTTGACACAAGGTCTCCATAAAACTTTTTGAATGCATATTATGCTTGCTCAAATGAGGAGAAAAATTGCTATGTGAACTATATCAACACAATGATTTGTTGTTTCATAGCCCAGTTTGAAACCCAATTCATTTTGTTGGATACATTTAGTTGAGATATTTTGTTTCATAAATTCGCAATTAGGTTGATTAGGGATCTTCCAAAAGAATTGCAGAAAATGACTTCAATAGTAATTTATGGGTTGGGGAAGAGTGCCACAATCTTCTCATAAACATACATAAGCAATGGATGGCCTCTCCCCCCCCATGCAACATTCATGAATAAAAATAGACAAGAATTCATTGCATATTGTAGGACTCAGAATGAGCTTTTAGAAATGGTAACCATGGAAGGATTCACTAATAGGTGGAAATTGGCCAACAAAGATATCCAAAGAAGACACCCTTTCAACCTTAGAAACTTGAAAGATACACTGGAAAGGGTAGATAAATATATTCAATATAGAGGAATGTGGAAGAAAATGGATAGCATTAAATTTCTACTATCCAAAGATTTGGTTACCAACAACGGAATATAATAAAATATACAAATTGAATAGAAAGGATGAGTTTATTTGTTAGAGGAAAAATCAAGCACGAGGAGGAAATTTCCATACAAATGAAGCAGGAAAATCATACTACAACCTCCATGGGCACCTCTTTGTCATACTCAGATTGATTATTGGTTGAATGGGGACATGAAATGAATTCGGTTGAGTGGAGATGATGGGTGCTCAATTTGGCATATTTTTGGTACCCATTTTACACCTTTTTGTCTCTCCTTTTTCCTAATTCAACCATGCTTCCTCACTTTCCACTTACAAACACATATTTTTGGCATTAGTATGAATATTACTTTGATATCCAATTTCTATGCTTATTCTTATGCATGATTGAAATTTTTTTATTTTTCTATATTGACCATGGTGAACAGGGAATAAGAGCACACATAAACTCATCGATAGTTGTTGTAATTCACATTTGTTGTTGCAACTCATAGTTGTTGTTACAACTCACAACACTAAAACTCTAGACATGTTGAACTCACAACTTCAACTCATAATTAAGCTACAACTAAGTACATTCATGTTGTTGTTACAACTCATGTTCTAAACTATTGCTGAAAATCCTAGTTTGGCCCATTGTTGCAACTCCTACTCTAGCTCATTAATGTAACTCTCGCTTGCACCCATGGCTGCAACTACTGCTATAGCCCATTGCTACTACTCATGCTTGCATCTGTGTCTATAATTCCATACAAACATTGTTGCAACTCCAAACTATGCCTCTAGACTGACGATGCTACAACTCCAGTACAACTTTTCCAGCTCAACAATTAAAAGAACAATTGTTTCCTTTGATTGGTCAGATGCATAGAAACTAGTATTCTTACGAACGAAAGCAACAAGGAGCAAGTAACGGATTGATCTAGAAAGATGAGTTACTTCCCACATGTCATACAATTGATTAAGTCAGTAATTGATCAAACTTTTGCTTCAAGATGGAACAACCTGATACTCTTGGTTGTCAATCCTTCAATTAGATAGATTATGGTTTGTATAAAAGGGAGAAAATATAGAGAATTTAAGAAATATAGAGATAGACACATATCATAGATTGTATTGTATTGTTAGAGTGATGTAACTCCATTTTTATTATCATTTAAAATTCATTTTCTTCCTAAATGGTGTGTCGAGCATTTGAATCTACCTACCTTCTTAACCTTGTTCCAGTCTAAGGAGGTAGGGTCCCCTCCTTAGTCAGGTATTATTAATATTAGTGGATAGTTGCAGTTTATATTATCTCTTTAGTTCTATTTTTAAGTTACTACCATTTGATTAATTTACGTTATTGCAATTTGGCTATCTTATGTTGCCACAATTCTTGTAGATTATATTTTGTTACACGTTGCAATTCCATTTTCATAACGATTATGCTCTTTATACTATGTTGTATCCCGTGGTTTTGTATTGCTACAATTTAATACTAACCTTGAACACTGCGTTTCTAGGATTCCATCTAATAATTTAATAGTTTTTCTCCATAGTTAAGTTGTACTTTGTTTCTTTCATAAGCAAGGAGTAATTTGATAAGTTCATATTCCATTTCACTTCCTCATCTATGAAATTACAACTCTTATACAACCTATCGGTTTACTTTATGACTTCAACAAGTCACCTTTTGGTTTATGTGTAACTTCTTTCCCGCAAAGAGTGAATTTACTTTTCTGCAATTTAGATTAGCATTTACATTTCTACAAAATGTGGATTGGGTTGTAAGTAGTGTGGAATTAGTTGGTGACTTGTTGATGTATTATAAATATTGAGTTATAACAAACATATATATTACTACAACTACATTTACATAAATTAAATTGTAGTAAGCATATATGGTGCATGGAAGTTCATAAGTTTTGTACAAATTTCAGATTGATAATTAAATCAACATCCCTTCCATTGTATGACAAGTAATTTGAGGGTAATTGAAAGGCCCGTCAAGTAATGATAATTTTCTGGAAATCAAATTATTTGGAAAGGAATTATTTTCAAAGGGAATAATTATCCTAGTGGTTAGGACCTTTTGCGGCATGGGATTGGGAATATTGATATAAAAAAATATTTTTTAGCTCGTAAGTTAAATTAGGGTTAAAGTCTCAAGGGAGTAGATTTTAATCTACTAAATGTTTATCATGTGACATTGGTGTTTTTAATGCTACATTACTTTATCCTCTAAGTCCTTTTTGGGAAGATAATTATTCCTGGAAATGTAGGAGATCATAGAGGAATATATTATTGTTGTGGTTCTTGGAGAAAGGGAAAAGAGAGATTGCCTCTAGTAATCCAAGAGACCGTGTTAGTGATTGTTTTTAATGCATTGGAAAAGGTGAATCTATCACTTGGTTGTGTATGAAATTGAAGTTATTAAAGGTTTCCCAATCATTATTTGAGTGAATAAAGGAGGTTGGGGTCTACCTAACCTGAGAGGGTTACCAAAGCCCATGATTGAGCTTGGCATTATTTTTTTTTAGGAACCCATTGTCTGAGGTACTTTCGTACCAAGATAAAGAGTGGTGAATTTCTTTCCCACAAAAAAATTGAGATGAAAGGAAGTGTTATAATATAGAGAACTCTCCTCCACACACAATTGTTGGATTTAGTTTATACTATGAACTATTGTTGTCACTAATGGGTATAAAGAACCTGTCGAGTGAATATTTATGGAGAAATAACCTTTCTAATTCAATGATTTGAAGCCCTTAGTAGGGGAAATACCCTTTACCAAGTGTTTCATTGGTTCAATGGAAAATCAACTATTGGTTTTGTTTCGCCCCATAATTTTCATTGCAATTGAAGGATTGGTTTTCACAATTTTACTAGTCTTCATCAAGGCAAGCGTATAAATGTATGTGGATAAGTAATTTTTTATCATTCTTCCACTTCTATTGGAAGGAAAAAATAATTCATTTGTTAATATATGAGATAAGATTAAGTTATTTACAAAGAGTGACAACCCTCTTAGGCGTGTCATGCTAGACCAGGTTGTTACAAACCTTGAATTTCAAATTATTCATTGTTAGGCATTATGTGCCCCCAAAACATGAAATTTGTTGGATATGCTAAGCACACACAAGTAATTATCTTAATAAATGGTAACAATATGGATAATTTCATCCATTGGATAATGGTAGAAGAAACAAATAGGGGTGCAAGTATTGTGGGGGGGGGGGGGGGGGGGGGGGGGGTGGTCTGATTTTTCCCTTGAGGAAATAAAGAACTGGAATATGCTTGGGGTTTGGGTTGACTGTATTATAATATAGCAGAAGTATATGCTCTCCTACAGGACTTTCCATGGAAAAGAGCAGGAATATAAAGGTCCTTTTTGGTGTTGGGAGACTCTTAGGTGATCATTCAATATATTGCCACTAATTATATTACACGGGGTAATAAAATATGCCATGTGATCAACAAAATTAGAAGTTTGCACGCCTATTTATCCTATTCAAAATTCTTTCATATTCTCCCATATAATAATTAAGATGTAGATGCCAAAACCATTAAAGGAACAATGCTAACACTTAGAGAAATAGTTATTAATGGACAAGACACTTTTTTCCCCATATGATAACCTTCACCCCTGAGACTCTTTATTTTAAACATATTGGATAGTAATTAGTGTGTGCCACATGCCAACATCCCTTCAAAAAATCAACTTGCTTGTTGGAAGTAGATATGTGGTAATTCCTAGGATCATTTGATCCTCTCCTATAAAATTTGAATTATATGGTGCATAAAAAATTTGGGAGTATAGTAGAAAGTGTTCACTTCCATAGTTTTAGTTTAGTGGTTGATTATAGTTGGCAGGAAGAAATATCTTATAGAGTGGAAGTTACTGTCTGTGTCTTATATTAGTTAGCCAACAATTTGTACAATTGTATTTTATGCACTTGTTGTGACCCAACCACATATTTTTATAATACAAATTATCATTTCAGTTAAGAAAAAGAAGAAAGAAATGAGTATTTCCACGTGGTGCACAATTTTCAGATGATGATAGTCAATGGTGGTACTATGAAACGCAGTGGTAAGTGTAAGAATGTCAAACTCCAAACAAGGTACTATTTCCTAAAATAGAACATGTTTTATGTTGAAATGGTATGTTTTGGTGTAGTTTTGGGAGTTGATGATTATGAACATTGGGCCCTATTACCATGGTTGTCAAGTCATCTTACTTGAGCTTCAGTAAGGAATGAAATTAATACCCTCTCAAAGGTCTACAAGCAAGTTCTACCAAAATCATTTGCAAAAGGTTTTGGACAAATGGTTCCATATCTTTGAACTACTCCAAGGGCTATCAGCCTCATGTGGAGACTATTACCATGGCATTACATAGATTCCTAGTAGTTAAACACCCAATGAGCACCCTTATAGATAAATGGCACTCTCACCTAATTGGGAATTTTTTTGAATCAAGAAACATTATTTTAACTTAAAGTAGTTTTTGGAATAAATTTCATCTTTATTTATATAGTAAAAGTGGACCACCAAGATGTTAATCTATGATTATGAGATCATCTACAAGAAGGGCAAGGGGAGTGTTTTGGTTGATGTATTTCCTCAAATGTGATAAGAAAGGGCTCATTCTTTCCTTATCCTTACTATTTTGTTGTAGCTACTGCAACACCCTCCAAAATTTTGTCTTGCACTCAAATTTCGGAGCCTTCCTTGGTATTCTCCTTGATTGTTGCACACACTCAAGCTCATTCCATGATTTTTCTTGAAGTTCTTCATCCCCTTTTCTTGTTGGATTAATTGTCATAGTCGTGCATGTTTGACTGTTATGTAATGTTTGTGATCCTCTTCTGGTGGTTTCCAAGGTCGGCCTTTGTGTAAATGAGTTGTCCAAACCATGTAATCATCTGTCGCACTCATTCACAGATTCTTGAACATTTTTACACAAGTGTCGTCAAGTTCGTCCCAAAGTCTAACTTAAGTGCCATACTTGTCGAATATTGTCTTGAGATTGTTACATAGAGGGGAATGCTTTGTTTGTTTGTTCCCATGATCTATGATGTTGTGTCGTCAACGTATGTTAAGTGTGTGATCACAGTTCAAGTTCATTGCAAGTCCATCTCCCTCCCGCACTTAGCCATTTTCAGGAAATCTTCCTGACCGAGAAACTTAGCTTCACCGGGCCCTGACTGAGTTGCGCATTGCATAGTCTCAAACCTCATTGATGTGATCTTACTGCCTAGAACTGAACAATCTGCATTCACTGTTCTCC
This sequence comes from Pinus taeda, assembly GCA_000404065.3. Taxonomy (NCBI): domain Eukaryota; kingdom Viridiplantae; phylum Streptophyta; class Pinopsida; order Pinales; family Pinaceae; genus Pinus; species Pinus taeda. The sequence goes on along the minus strand of APFE031087824.1, from coordinate 77,152 downwards.
ATGGTTGTGGTTCTGCACAATTCCAGAGTCCAACAACCTCCCTTGACCTCCGGAATTGTGCAATTATGCCTCCCAGTATTCCTTGAACTGCGCACTTTGCACCTTCAACCCTCAAGATTTTCCCTTACCTGTTGGAACTACGTAATGTGTAGAGAGCCCAGCCTCCCTTGGCATCCAAAATGATGTAGATGCTTCCTCTAATGCTCTTCCCTTAGCCGAAGCTCACTGCTCCCCCAGAAATTGTGTAGATTTTCCCTTCAAGCCTCTCTACTACCCAGTCCCCCTTGCCTGTTAAAACTACGCAGTCTATCCTCCCAGGGTCCCATCCTGCAACAGCCACTTCCTGATTGAATTGTGCAATTCTGACCCTTAGTGGGAACTACACAATTTTTCTCCTCAGTGAGGACTATGCATAAAAGTTCCTCAGTCAAGCCTGAGGTGCACTCTGCGTATTCTCAATGATAGAGCACTATCCTTGTCAGTTGGAACTATGAAATGCATAGTCACTGAGCCCTTCATACCAGTTTGTGACATGTCATGGGCTCAGTTCATGGATAATAATGCATCATCTTAGACTAGGGATTTTTCGATTAATACTGTCCCATCATGAGTGAATTGCAAGAACAAGTACACTATTAAGTCGTGGCGAGATGATGAAGAAGGAGAAGAAGAATGGAAGCATGCCTAAAGACCCACTTGTAGCTGAAATTACGAGTGGACTATCAAGAGCAAGCAAAGGGGCACAAGTTTGCAACCACCTTCCAAGATCAAAGATCATTGAAGACCCCGCATCACCAAGTTATGTGGAGGAGAAAAGAAAGCGTATCAAGGAACACATCTAGCACTCAGCAGCAATAGTGAATTAACATTTCCACATCATCAATCCATTTCATGTCAGCAGTGTCATGTCAAGTCGTGTCATGAGCTTTCATTTGTCACATCATTATTGTGGACCATGTATATTGTAATCAAATGTATTGTAAAGTCGAAGTCCAAAGGAAACACATGAATATGAAGAGTCATGTATGTTGAAAATTCATAGGAAGTTGAACAATCCTAAGGGTAGTCAAAGAGTCACAAGGGAAAAGAATCACCCCTTTGGTTATATATACCCGCTCATTGTATGAGCATAGGACTTTTCACCTTGGCTCCTCCCGCAAGGCATTAGAGAGATCAACTAGTTCTTAGAGGAGCAAGGAGTGGCTCCAATGTCCCACTACTAGGGCTAGTGATGTACAATGTAAATATGTGTCTTGGAACTTTTGCTTAATAATAGAAGCCTTTTAAGGCTAGCATGTTCTTCATCCATGGACTATGAATGTTTGTAATACTATTATGTGCACATTTGTATTTCATGTTTGCTTTCACATGGGCTAAGATAGTTAAACTGTTTCGATTATTTCAGTGCTTATCTTGTTGATAATATGTTGTAATGGTTGTTATCATTGTCCCATACTTGTGGACTATTCCACATGATAATAGATAGATATTTCCTTGTTTATTGGTTATAACAATCGTCACATCCATTGTGGACTCTTCTGCTGGATGTTAGATAGATCTTCCCTTGTTTGTCAGTTGTAACGACTGTCGCATCCACTATGGAATATTCCACTGGATGTTGGATAGGTCATTCTAGTTCATGTGTGTCTCTTCCTGGGTGGTACTACTACCTCTCACTTAGAGGCTCAATTTTCTCTCCCCCATTTGCAGTAGAAGAACCTAGACACAATTTCACTACACACTCACCAGGCAAACTCCCCTTGCTTTCCAAACATACCATTGCATCACTCTCTTGTGCTGACAGTTAGAGGCAAGGAAAATCTTTAACGATTTGGCAATTGGGCCTTTGTACCGAATGGGATTCCTACAACAAATAGTGTGAGGTCTGATTGGGACTTCATCTCGGGGAGATCCCCTCAATGTTGGTGGGTCCAGCACCATTAACATTTTTTGCACTAGAAGGAGGGACGCCAATACTTTATGGTTGATAGACCCACTGACCCCACTAATCCATCTTCTATTCAAGGCAAAAACTTCCACTCCATCTCCCCTAATTGTACTTTTGAATTTGGTGACTCTTCCCAGCCTATGCCTAAACGTGAAATATTGTATGATCAACTTCGGACCATCTGCCACATCACCTATGAGTTTGCGAAGGCTATTGGATTTATTCTGAGAGTAATCTGTCTTCCATATTCTCAATAGAAGAACAAGACAACCCGCACAGGAATAGTAGTCTCGTCCATTGAAGAAGTTGTTCTCACCACTCTTGAAGAACTAGTAGACGATGTGGAAAGGGAAGAAGAACCTCTACTCTTTCAAGGAGGTAACGGAGGCAACCCCTTACTCTTAAGTTCAACTTTTTGCTGGACAAGTGGAGAAGAAGACGAAGAAAAAGTGGAAGAGGAACCATCAGATTCGGAAAAGGAAGAGGATGATGATGAAGACTTAGGGCCCACTAGTACTTTTAGGTGTCCTGCACAAGATTCTAAGGCATGCGGAGAAGCTCTTGACAAAGTATGACCCTTGTAGTGTTTTCTTCTCAAAGATGTATGAAAAGAACCCACTTAAGATTGTGGATGACAAACAATCTCAACCATATGAATGGATGCTAAACATTGTAGATCTGCAGCAACTGATAGAACAAAACCTGCCAAAGTTCGAATCTATGCCACAATCATAGTTAAACAACAAAAATAAAGAGTAATAACTCCAATCATCCAATGGGAACTAGATATGTAAAGAATAATTTTAGTATAACACCTGTGAAGGGAACAAATAGATGTTAGTAGTCCCCCTCTATGGGATGGGTTCTTGACTATCCTCAAATGTCTTAAGCTTGTGTAGAGTCTCTCTCCTCTATAATGTGTAAACCTAACAAAAATATGGTGTGCGACAATGAAAATAATCAAAGTTACAACAGTGAGTGCAACAATGAAAATAATCAAAAGTGAATAATGAATGGAAAACCCTTTCTTTTTATAACAAAATAATTGAGTTATCCTCATAATGAGCAATAATAAATATATGATCCCATTCTGGAATACCATTTGAAATTTTATTATATATGTTTAGGAGGAAAACGTATTTAAAGTTTTATTTAGAAATAATATAATAAATGATTATTTATATCTCAATAAATTAGTTTAAGGAATAATAAACAATAATGATTTATTTAATTATTCCTAAGGGATTTAGTCAAATTTGGCAAAGAATAATAATTGATTAGTGATTAATTAATTATTCTTATAGAAAAATAACATAATTAATTATTTGTGTGTTTACTTTTCATGATTGGGTCAAACATGACAAGGAATAATAATTGAACATTGCTTTAATTAATTATTCCTAGAAGAAAATCAAATAAACATTGATTTATTTCATTATTCTTCATGGGTTTAACTATAAATTACTTAACAAAGGTGGTTTATTAAGTAATTTCTCACTGTGAAAGAAATTTTTCTATGGTAAAATTGCCTTTACATGGTGTACTTCGATCCATCTAGTAAATTAGGCTAGATGATCAATTTTTGGTGATAAAAACCCTGACAAGATAGTGAAGGCTGAAGATCACTTAGACAAATTTTACCTACATCTACAAACACTTGAGGTACGTTACGATGATGTTGCATGTAGATTTTTTCCATGTACCTTGGACGGTAGAGAAGTTGTGTGGTACCACAACCTTCCTCCAAACTCCATCCAAAGTTTGAGGGGATTCAAAAAAATATTTCTTGAAAAAATTGTTGAAGACAAGACCCCTGCCATGTTATTAAAGGAGTTGGGTAATCTAAAGATAGAGTAGAATGAAAAATTTAAAGATTTCAATTAGAGGTTCAATCGCATATTGAACAAATTTTCCAACAACACAAAACCTCATGACTCCATCACCATAGAGTACTACACTTCTACCTTGCCAACAAATATTGCACAGTTTGTAAAGTCAACTGCGAGACAGACATCGATAGAAAACTATGAAGAGGCTATCGTCGCTGAGAAGGACTTGTGTGCTATTGGAGTCATCACAGATGATGAATCAACAAAAGACTCCAAGGACATGGCTAAGAGGTCTTAGGCCTCTGTGAGTAAGGCTAAGTAGAAAGAATCGACTGATCTCGAAAGCATAACTCGCCTTGTGAAGTCCCTAACCACTGAAATAGTTGAACTCAAACAAAGGACAAGTGAGACTATCATGAGAATCAAGCTCCCCAAGTTCTTGGTTAGAAGGAATTCAACTTGTGCCAACAACAACAATCAACTGGCAAAGTCTACACAGAGTTCCAATTTTGTCCTGAATATCGAGAAAATTGGAACGGATTCATATTGCAAGTTTCATAATGAGCACCATTCAGAGAATACGTGCCCACAGTCAAACCAAATCATGAGAAGAATGGTTGTGCAGTTTGTTGACTCGGTCATGGTTAAGGATTAGGTTGAGCCCAATGAAGAGAAGGAAGAAGTTGTTGCAGCTGATTAAGTTCCAAGCATTGACCATGTAGTGAACATGTATCATTACGTTCTCAAAACCTAAAATAGTATTGTTGATGAGTAGCCTCTGAGTGATGCTCTGGCCCAGAAGCAGAGCAACCGATACAGGTTAAGAAGCCAAGGACCGACCACTGTGATTAAGGCACTGAAACAAAAGTTCAAAGAAAACCTTTTAAGAAAACTCAATCCTTTGGCTAATTCAACGTAGAACACTCAAAGCAAGTCTCGGAAAATAGTCTCAATGAAAAGTGTTTCCGATGATAGTAAGGATAGAACCATCCCTCTGGAAACCAAAAACCAAGTCCCATCCCTAGACACCTCAATCAGTCTTCCTGCTATGGACTATAACATTGTAGATGATATGAAGAAGGTTCGTGCAATCATCTCCATGTTCGAACTCACGAAGGTCACGAGCCAGCAGGACATCCTTCTGCGGGAACTTGGGAAAACCTCTTCAGGTAACACCACCTCTTTAGATAAGGGATCTAGTAAATTTCCTAACACTCTCGCATCTGTACTTAATGAACTCATGATAGATGCAAATACTCCTTGCCCACCATTCTTATTAACATTCGAAATATTCAATTTCAATGTACACAATTTCTTGGTTGATTCGGATGCATCGGTGAATGTCATGCCACTATATGTTGCCAAGAAGATCAATGCTAAATGGGAAAATACATATGCACAAATTATTCAACTAGAAAAAACTCATGTCCAGGCAATTATTGAACTCATGGATGTCATCATCTATTTATCATCTGACGGATCAGTTCGCCAATGTATCAACATAGTGATTGTAAACATTCTAGAAGCATATGGAGTGTTACTGAGCAGAGACTAGTAAAGCAAGCTTCAAGGATACTTTGCCACAGACTGGTCACACCTATGGCTTCCTTATAGGGGCAGGAACAATCAGATCTGGGTAGAGTTAGAGAGATACATGAATCACACGGTGACTCCCTTGAATGGACATAACGAGCCAATGGATTTCAAAGAACTATTCTTTGGAAATTAGTTTCTGGAGACACAGTTGGGGTGCTATCTTGCAAAGCCATCCCCAGCTCCACCAGACACATAGTTGGGCCTCCTTCCATGTCCAAATAGTGATAATGAACTTTGTATAGTTAGTACTACTACTACTACTACTACTAGTGTAGTTAGCAGTCCCTATACATATGATATGTGGACAATGATTTTCGATGGATCAAAGACGTAGGAGGGCTTTGGAGCTGGTTTCATTTTAATAGACCCATTGCTGAGAAAACATTTGATCTCTAACCACTTGGAATTTGAGTGCACAAATAACATTGCAAAGTATGAAGCACTCGTCTTGGCCTTATAGAAGGCCATCGACCTCAATGTTTCCATTCTAAAAGTGGTAAGTGACTCTGAAATCGTGGTGCGTCAGGTATGTAACACTATACATTGTGTGTCACCTCATATTAAAAGTTATCAACAAGAAGTATCGCGACACATCTCTCAAGAAGTAACGCGATACTTACATTATTCAAAGATGTTGATGGTTATTCCAGCAAGTGTCTGGACTGTCAAAGGTGTGCCAACAGGAATCGGAAGTCAACATCCCCGCTGCAGCCTAGTGCAGTGGAAGAACCTTTTCAACAGTGGGGCTTGGATATCATTGGGGAAATTTTCCCTCACTCATTGAAGCAACACCGCTATATCTTGGTTGCTACAAACTATTTCACGTGGTGGACGGAGGCAGTTCCACTAAAATAGGTGAACGATCAGGAAGTCATCAACTTTCTGCAACATAACATCATCTCTAGGTTTGATGTTCCTATGTCACTTGATTTTTACAATGAAATATATTTTTCATCATTAAGACTATGATTTTGCATAATAAAATGATATTATATTGAAACATTCAACTAATTATTATCCAGAGGGGAATGGACTTGCTAAATCCACGAAAAAGAACCTCATATGTATCATCAAAAGGACCATATTCTTTGAATAACAAAACTGGCACTCTGCTTTGGTGGATTCCTTATGGGCTGACCGAGTCATGCCTAAACCTTCTCTAAATACCTCCCCTTACCTCCTGGTGTACAAAAAAGAATCCATCCTCCTGCTGAACATCTACTTTCTCGCTCTCCAACTGTCCTAAGAGCCCCAAGGCAAGCCATGTCTTTTAATCCAGCATAGGATGGGCACTTTGCACAAGCTACAGGAAGAAAGGTTAAAATCTAAAGGAAAATGTTTACTTCACTAGAGTCGTATCAAGAGGTGGTTTGATAGAAAATCTACAAGGAAAAATAGCTTTAGTGTGGGTGACTTAGTCTTAAAGTGGGATAAATCCCATGAGGAAAAAGGAAAACACACTAAGTTTCAATCCATGCGGATTAGACCATACACAGTACAGGAGAATCTTGGCCAGCACACGCATTGTCTTCAATCACTTGATGGGAACATTGACTCTCTCCCTGTTAATGGCCAAGATTTAAAACAATATTTTCAATGAAGATTTGAGGCTACACCCCACACTATGTACATAGCCTTTTGTTGTTTGTCCTTTGTTTCTTTGCTTGAATTTTGTGTTGTTTTTGTCATGTAAATAAGTGGTGTGCCTGATTGGGTCGTGGCTTCTAAGTGTGTGTGTGTGGATGAAGTCTAAAGAGACTTGTGACACTGCAGCATTTGGCTACCCTTATATCTCTCTTCCTTGTTTTGGTTACATATTTTGGCCAATGAAGTTACGACGGAAAATACAATCCTTCCGTAAGGAGAATTTTGGTCCAACCATGAAGCCATGGCTAGTCCAAAAACCTCATGCCTATACTCAATTTTTTTGTTAGTGTTCTCAATCTTATCCAATTAGTAGAAACGAAGAAGGGGAAAAATCTAAATGAGCAAACATACATCAGAGGTCTTTATATGCTTCTATGAAGGAACAACCTCTTCTTCTCTCAATAAGTCGGGATCCCTCTTCTGCCCCAAAATAAATAAGTGTCGATGCATAGTTCTCTTTAAATAGATAAATAAACGTGAAAGAAGAGAAAGGATTCCTATGCAGAGAGGTGAAGCAAGAAACTTCATCAGGGTAATATCCAGGCTCACTACCAATTGAGAAATGTTTGTGTTCCTGTGTGACTCCACTAGGGTATTGTCCAAACCAGCTGGTAGCGGAGCAACACCAGACATAAAAAACTATACTCTGTAAATCTTAAGCTCCCGAGCTAAACTATCCTTCCCAATTCAAAATATTGTGATTACGCTGAATCTTACATTGTGTTCAACTAAGAAGATATAGAGGGAACCATGTCTACCCATGGGGTAAGTGGGAAGGACAAAATGATTTGCACGATGAATCAATACTTCTTGAGGCACCAAGGCCCTGCACAAAAGAAACTAACCAAGTCAAAGAAGTTGGAATTCAACCAGTGTATCACCAAGTGTTGTAGCTTCGGCAATTGTTGGGACGTGGTCCACCAGGGTTGAGTTTTGCTAAGTATTAAGTCATATTTTGATAGGATATTGTAAAGTCTCTGCATTTTGAGGAGCAGAGTGCAAGTAGCGCAGGTTGTTAAGAGTCAAAGGGGATTTTAGGCAAGCCAAAGCCCCTTATTTTGTAAAGGGATGAGTTGTATTAAGCACCGCCCATGGTTCACGAACCATGGTAATCTAATGTAAACACTATAAAAGGGAGTCCTTGAGAAGTCAGTAAGGAGGTGAAGTTATTTCAATATTACGATTGATGCTTAGAGTCTAAATTGTTCTTTTTTGTATTCAGACGAAGGGGAAGGCTCCTATTGCTATGTGTGCGGAGACCTTGGTAAGTCCGTAGTTGAGTGCGCAGGCCCCCGACTGTGTGTGTAGGGTCAGAAAATTATATGTATTGAATATTTGGAATAATAAAGAGTATTTGAAGCAATTTTGTGTATGAACCATATACTCATGTGTTTTCTGTATTTATTCTCATTTGAATGCCATTTACCTATAAGACTGTCTTAATTACACTAAAAAGATCTGGATCTAATGTTATTTGTTATGTTATGCATGATTAGACCTTTAGCAGAGCTCATAACTCTATTTAATTGGAATTTTCTTTAAGTTTGGGATTTTGAGGTTAAAGGATTTGTGAAGGTCAAATCAAGCCTTAAACTGAAGAATGCCTTATACCCACATCACATAGCCTTCTGGATGTAGAAACCTGGTTCTAGCATCCCCCAATATTTCCTCAGGTGAGACTGCAGCCTACACTAAGCGGGTTGCTTCCGAAATGGCTGATAGTGTAGGGTTTTGTTGGTTAGCGCAGCTAATTCTGACCCTGGGTCAAAGCCCCCTCAAGCCAACAAATGGTTTTGTTGTTAGGACTGGGATCTATCTGAGGGATGTGTGATGTGGTGTCTGTGGATACCAACTAAGAGAGAAATCGAGAAGTGGATAGATCAGAAATTGCATGAGTTTGCAGCTCGAGAGAATCAGAATCTACATTTTCCAAAAGAAAGGTGGTTACAGAGATATTTCTACACAGAAGAGCACAAAGTTTTCTTTTCAACGTTCCCTTGTTAATTACACGAGTGTCTATCCAAATTAGCGGATCGCGAACCTACTTGGAAGCACATTGATCCTATTGTCTGGACTCTAGAATTAGTCAAACATCTTGAAGGATCTGATTATAAGGTTGCAAGGTTTGTTGATAGCTGGATTGGTAGTATCTTGGGCGGTTTCATCATTGAATTTGCAATCGATGTATTTGTGTCTTATAGTGAAGTTGAATGTCGATTCTTCATAGGTCTGAGAGGTAAGTACCTGAAATTGCTAAAGACCTAGATTAAAATGTTGTTGTGCGAAAAAGGGGTTATGCCTATACATTAATGTTTAAGAGATGTCATAATGGATCTACGTTAAGTGGAAAGCGATTCAGAGTATATATAGACAAATTCATCGAGAGTGAATACAGTCCTTTATTAGGAGAGTCTGGAAGCGAATAATAAAGTAGTAGCCCTATTACGCCCAGAGGTGCAACATATTCAGTAGATCAGGATACTTCTAGAATTCCACATCCATCCATTCCACCTCTGCCTTCACCTCCACCCCATACGCCTACGCCTCCACCTCCACCTCCACCTCTGATATTCAGTATGGCGAATAAAGTGAAAATGTTTGTATTAATGGGTCAGGGATCAGAGGGTCCCAATTATTTTTGGTTCGTCGCAGAAGTCATGTGAAAGGCGCAGCAAGTCAACGATGATGACATGAAGAAAGTGCAATTGGTTACAGTGCTACAAGAAAGAGCGCTTACATGGTACATCAAATATAGTATGACTCATTTGGTTGCTTTTTTAACTAAGATGAAGGATGCGCTAAATGCATAATTTAGGAAGCCGAAGTCACAAGCTCAGTGTGTGACTGAAATAAAAGAGATCAAGCAAAGGCTTAACGAGTCTGCGTGGGATATAGATCAATGATTGAAGTGTTTACTAAGCCAAGCTAATCTTCAGATTTCAGATGAACAACATAAGGAATGGTACATAGCTACGTTATTGCCTCACTTAAGCTTGTCGTTATCTCAACAAAAATTTGGGTCTCATGCCGAAGCATTGGATATCGCGATGAAGCTAGAAGCTTCACCGATCCAAGATATAAATATAGGAGTAAAATAGATCCATTCGCAGTTAGAAAGCCTGCATATGGAGTTGCGGGATCTGAAGAAGGGAAAGAAGGTTAAATAGGAAACAATTTTTGAAGTTTGGTGCACAACGTGCAAGACTGGAGGTCATCATAAAGATCTTTGCCCTGTATTCTGAGATTATATAACTGCGGGGGGTCCCAGCCCGCTAAAGCCAAAATCTCCTACTAGATCAAGCAACGGTGAAAGTTCTTGGTGTAGCATCTGCCAAGTGTTGAGACAGCATTCGACAGATAATTGTTATATACTGCGGAAATTTGTACAGTCTCCAAAGCAAATCTTTTGTAGATTTTGTAAATCAGTTGGTCATGATGAAAGGAATTTTCAAAGCTATGAATTGATGATGAACATGACTTTGATGTATAGAATGCAAGCTAAACCATGCGCATAACGATCAAGGCTCACCTACGACTCGCGGAGGATTCCAAGGTTGGGGAAGAGGACAAGGAGGAGGAGTTGGAAGAGGTCGGGACTAGATCATTTGCTACAACTATGGAGAACCAGGGCACTTTGTGCGTGACCGTTAGAATCCAACTCGCGCTCCTTATCAATGTTGTCAGCAATTTGATCATGTTATAGAATATTGCCCAATATTAATAGCGAAGACACAGGAGAAGAAGAACCAACAACTGATGTAAAATATTCATATGATGAGATTTGAGCCCCGCAAAGATGATCTCAATATAAACATAGTCATGTGAAGCGATATATCTACTGGTGAAGACAAGGTCGAAGGCAAACAAACAGTATCGGATCTATGGTTTCGAAGAGTTGGTGAGAAGAATGTTGAGTTTGATTTACATAGAGTAAAAGATACATCCATGGAGGAAAGAAAAAAGTTTTAAGGATCCAGGTTCTTCTACACCTAAGAATCAGATGTCGCTAGTCCCATGAAAGGAGAAACCTGAAGAAGTTACTGTGACGTAGGATTTAGATCCCACAGTGTTAAAATCATTTTTGCAGACCTGGATGAAGTTATTACAGGATCAGAAGGAAATTGAAGGACTGCAAGAGTTGATAGATAATTGCACCAGCAAGGATAAGTCGTTACAAAAACTGAAGCAAGGAGAGAACTGGTAGGGAGATGCGGTTGATAGCGCAGATTTGTGATTTCGAAATGGACCAGCTAATCCTAGACTTGGGATCTGATGCTAACGTATTGCCAAAGCAAACTTGGGAACGTAGGGGAAAGCCTAAGTTGCAGTAGTCGCCAATTTAGTTGTGCATGGCAAACGAGCAAAAGATAGTTCCAATGGGTCGTCTCCATGGAGTAACTGTAGATATTGAAGGCGCAAGTGCAGTGGTATATTTTGAAGTTATTGAGATAGTAGATGACAGTAATTCATACCCAACATTTCTTGGGATTGATTGGGCCTTCAACATGAACACAATCATTAATTTAAAGAAGATAAGCATGGTATTTGAAAAGAATGATCTTCGAGTGATTGTTTTGTTGGATCCAGCAGAATGTGCGGGATACATATAACGAGTCCATGATTATTATGAAACCGAAGACATTAAGCGCATATATAACCTAACTGCACGAAATGAATATTGGATCAATCCCACTGCAAATGGAAGGATTAGCTGGGAGAAGGACAGTTCATGCCAATCATATTCATATGAAGAGTTAGAAAACTGGAAGAATCGGTTGCATGAGGTCTCTACGTTGTGATGCAATCGACTTACAAAGTCGCTACGTTGTATATCTACTGAGGTGCGTAAGTTACCTTATTATGATGGCTTAGATGATGTTAAAATGTTTCTTGACCATTTTGAGAGGGACGTACCAGAGGAGCATCAATTCCAAGCCTTAGATCTAACATTGAGAGCTATGCCTGCAAGATAGTGGGGCACGCATAAGGATAATATTGTTGACTAGAAGGAATATTGTAGAATGATGCAATTAAGATTTGGCCACACAAACACTCGACTCATTGAAAAGTACATAGGAAAGGATGATCTGTGCAAACATCTGCCTCGATGGACTAAAGCGTGGGGTGAGGTACCTCAACCAGAGTGGTTGCATATCTTTATTCATACCTTGGATGTTATCCCAATGAACTGGTATTTAGAGACAAAGCTGTGACATGGGACCGCTGATTAGGATGAAATGAAGGAGAGTTTCTTGTTGACATTTAGTTTTGAAGATGGGTGCGAGTGCATTGATGAAGCGCTTCAGGAGATTAAAGCATCAATATTCTGAACACCCTTAGAGCCTATCACTTGGATACATCCTGACTGGAGTACGCAACTACAACATGCTTTGGAATGTTACAATGTTACAATGGAAGAAGGCGATGAGGATCCATGGAATATTAATATCCCTGAGTCAGAGGAATTGCGAGAAGTTGTCGGACTTGATGTGGATATCCCTGATATCTCACAATCGGTGAGCACCAAATAGGTAAATATTGGATCATAAGAAAAACCAAAATTCTCACACATTGGTGACTATTTGGATGAAGACACAGTGGATAAGGTCACTGAATTATTACAAGAATATCGGGATTTATTTCCAACTAAGTTCTCTCACTTGAAGGGGATAGTAGGAGATTTGGGTATGATGAATATCAATCTAAAACCTGATGTGAAGCCAGTTAAGCAGCACCCATATCAATTGAATCCCAAATACAAGCAAAAGGTAAGAGAAGAACTCGATAAGATGCTCATGGCAGGAATAATTGAGCTCGTAGAAGAATCAGAATGGGCCAGTCCTATGGTAGTCTAGGAGAAGAAAGCAAAGGGTGATATCAAGATATGCGTTGGTCTGCGGAAGTTAAATTATGCATGTGTACATGATCCATTTCCTATGTCTTTTACAGATGAAGTTATAGAAAATTTTGGTGGGTAGGAAGCTTATTCATTCACAGATGGATTTTCGGATATCACCAAATTAAGATTGCGCCGGAGGATAGAAGCAAGACTACCTTCACTACAGAGTGGGGGTCTTTCCAATATACAGTCATGCCTTTCAAACTAAAAAAAAATCTCCTGCGATATTCTCAAGGGTAGTAGTCGCAGTGTTCAAGGAATTCATTCATAAATTTTTAGAAGTCTACTTCGATGATTGGACAATGTTTAGGCTAGTCGAGAAGCATGTCTCTAGTATGTGCTTGATGTTGGATACATGTAGAAAGTATCAAATTTCATTGAATTTGAAGAAATGCATTTTTTGTGTACCTTATGGAATACTTTTGGGACATGTTGACTGTAAGCAGGGATTGATGGTAGACCCTGATAAGATTGTTGTAATTATCAATTTGGATCCCCCTAAGAATGTAAAGAAGCTATGCGTGACTTTGGGTCATACTGGGTACTACAAGAAGTTTATTAAGGTGTATGCACATATCATTGCACCCATGGAGAAGTTTTTAAAGAAGGATGCTATGTTTTGTTGGGATGACGGTTGTCAGAAGATCTTGGATATTCTTAAGGAAAAAATGGTTATGGCACCAATCTTAGTATTTTTGTATTGGAATGAGAAATTTCATGTGCATGTGGATGTGTATTGTATAGCATTGGGAATTGTCTTAACTCAACCAAGGGAAAGAGATATTGATCACCCAATTATCTTCGCCATTCAAAAAATATCTAAGGCAGAGAAGAACTATTCAACCACAGAGCGAGAAGCATTGGCCATGGTTTATGCACTACAAAACTTTAGGCATTACCTGCTAGGTGCACACTTTAAAATCTACATGGACCATTCTGCTTTGAAGTACCTGATCAATAATCTTATGTTGGTGGGGGGGAGGGGGGGGGATTTATGCATGGTTACTTATTTTTTGGGAGTATGATTTTGAAGTGATAGTTAAGCCCAGGATATTGAATGTTGGACCTGATCACCTCTCTTAGATTGAGGATGGTGAAGAGCTCACTAATATTGGTGAAGGGCTACCTGACACACAGCTCTTTGCTGTCAGAGTTGCGGATGAGAATTTTGCAGACATTATTCATTTTTAATCTATTAGAGTAGCTCCTGAAGGTTATATGACACAACAAAAGAATGAATTAGTTGTCAGGGCTGCAGATTTTTTCGTGATTGCAGAACACTTATATAAGATGGGATGAGATGAATTTTTATGCCTATATGTGCCTGAATATGAAAGACATGGTATTCCAGCTAAAGCACATGGTGGTGTCGTTGGAGGACACTATGCAGGCAAGGGAATTGTGTAGAAGATCTTGCACGTAGGATTATGGTGGCCTACTATACATAAAGATTCTAAGGAGTATTACAGTGCGTGCGATGTGTATCAAAGGACCGGAGGGCCATCGCGAAGGGAAGAACTATCCTTAAATCCACAAGTCACGCTACAAGCATCCGATAAATGGGCAATAGACTTCGTTGGACCTATTCATCCACCATGGAAAAAGACCTAAGCAAGCTATATTATCACTGCGACATAGTACTTAGCCAAGTAGGTAGAGACATAGCCTGTGAAGGATTGGAGTGCAACAATTGTTGTGAAGTTTATATTTGAATTTATTTTGTCAAGGTTTGGATGCCCAAAGATTCTGATGAGTGACAAAGGTTCACACTTCTTGAATGAGACAATTGCGGCTTTAATAAAAGAATTCCATATGTACCATTAGAAGAGTACGCCATAACATCCCCAGGCAATTGGAACTATCGAAACTTTCAAAAGGATCATGGAGAATGCGCTGACAAAGGTTTGTAATGTTAATAGGAAAGATTGGGATATGCGCATACCAGTGGTTCTATGGGCATATAGGACGACTTGTTGTTGGAAATAATACTGAGAGGGGGGGGGGTGAATCAGTATTAGTAATTCAACAATTTTTCATTTCCATAAACAAATTGATACACGCTACTTCTGTTAATTAAAACTGTGTATATACGCAACTGTGTTTAGAGAAAACCGCGTATATCTTGTAGACTTCTAATTTAGTTAGTTGATCTTAATCTATGTATCAGAACCATAAAACAATAATCAAGTGTAGCAAACAGTACAGGCAATCACACACATGAACACAAGATATAAGGTGGAAACACAATGTGGGTGAAAACCACCTGCTGCAATTCGTCTCTATCTTCTTTTAATAACAAACTTTTACAATATTTTTGTAATGGTGAAGTCTTATACCAGTACACAGGCTTCTACCTGCAGAAGACTACAACCTTCTCTCGTTCTCCAACTTCTCCTAGAATGGAGCTACAACCCCCTTAGCTCTTGTACTAGCTGATGTAATAGTACGTAGGTGCTGACCTACAAAAGGCTACAACCTTCTCACTTTCTTTACCGCGCTTTATTTGGAAATAGATGGTGCGCGGGTGCTTGCTTTGCTCCTACTTCTAGGTTAACCGCCTACGCTGCTTAGTCTGCAAGGTCAAATGCTTTTATATGTACGAGGGGCTATAAGGGGATCAATGTGATGGGAAATGGATTTGGTTCTGCGACCTATACCCCTGCCTGTGCCTCCCCTATTATAGTAGAATCCTGATTGTGTGTTCGTTGCCCTGACCTAAGGTAAGGCCTTGCCCGTGTGATGAACTGCGTTGGTCTTCCAGGGACCATGTTTCATAAATTTTCAGACTAGATCCATCAATAACATCAATAAAATATCAAATAGGTCTATCTCAACCAATCTCCTTTGCACCAACCAAAAATTGAATCAAACACTCACTTCTCTGAATGTTGTAACCAGAATACAGTAGCAGTAACCAGAAACCAATCCTGAACCCAGAACACTGCAGCAATAAACAGAAGTAGCTAAAACATATTTTATGAGACGTACGCTACTTCAATATGTAGAACCTGCATGCATATGCTATTATATCAAGGCAAACCTGCGTATATGTTGTTTTTAATTACCGAACCAGCGTGTATACGCGCCTTTGCTATGCTAAACTTGCGTACAGATCTATAAAGGATAATTTACCTTTTTCAACTATTCAGACATCAATTATACCTAGATTGTCAGATTTATAGATCAAGTCATGCGCCAAATATAACAGATCAAAAGTACACAAAGATACTTCTCTTCAAGCCTTAAGATCTTGAAAATTGTTGACATTATGACACAGGCTTGGCACTATGGCACATGTGTTGTACTTGATGGCAACTCACTCAAATGACAGATCATAGTTCAGGCTCTCAGAATGAAGGAAAAAGAGATATACGCAGGTTCCACTTAACGAAGCCGTGTATACACGCAGGATCACCGATCCAAAGGCGTGTATGTGCATGCATAAACTTTCACGCAAGGAAAAGCACGTACATGTGGGAAAACTTGTTTTTGGTCCATGGTTTTTGGACCTATGGTTTTGGACCATGGTATCTCATCCGAAGTATTGAACCCAAGTATTTGGACCCAGGTATTAGTTCTAAGTGGTTTTAGACCATGGTATGTTGAAATTTGGTATCGGAGGACAGGTGGTTCCCTAAGGCTTTGATCTTTGGCCTAGGGAAAAGTGTCCAAAAGAATTTAATTTTTCTCATAAAGTGACTTTATAATTTTTATAAAGTCAAATCTAATTTAAAAGGACTTTAAGTGATAAAGTTACTAAAGTCTAATTTTAAAGTGACTTTAATAAAGTCAATGTAAAATTAGAAAGGAAAAGTGACTTGGAAATAAATGACTAAGTGGGTCTTTATTAATGTGGGGTGAATTAAAAAATAGAAAATGAGATTTAAATGAGCATTTAATCTCAGCCATAGATCT
>APFE031087824.1:778-41038 GCA_000404065.3 Pinus taeda | reverse complement strand
CCCCCCCCCCCCCCCTCTCAGTATTATTTCCATCACCTGTAAGAAATTGACTCGGAAAACACTATTTTGACTAGTTTATGGACAAGAAGCAATGATGTTGGTGGAATATAGTGCCCAGCCTAAGGATCGTAGCAGTAACCGAGATGATAGAACACGACATAATGGAGGAATGCCTAGCGTAACTACTTGTGTTAGAGGAAGACCACTTTTTGGTTGGCTTTCATCAATAGGTACAGAAAGCTACAGAAGAGGCGTTGCATGATCATCATATTAAGCAGCGTACTCTTAAGAATGGATATTTTGTCCTAGTGTATGACAACATATTTACCAAATTTCCGAGGAAGTTTCAGATGCATTGGCTAGGACCTTACGTGATTAAGGATATTTCGAATGGTGGCGTAGTTTAGCTTGCAGAGCTGAATGGGGAAGTGTTTCCTGGCATGATTAATGGGAGTGGATTGAAGGTTTATAGGGATGATCCCACCCCTACGCAATGACTACATGGCTGTAGGAAAGTTTTAGTGCTTCTGGCAGTTGAAAGAGAGGGCATGACTATAAATTACTCTGTCAGGGAAAAATTCTATTGAAGAAAGAGAGTTGCGTGATGTTTAGGAAGATGGCGCAGATGGAAGTTGTGACAAAGTAGTTGCACCATAAGGGGGGATCCCATGCAACCTACCCAGAAAGTGACCCTTGGAACAACTACAGCTGATTTGATAGCAATTTTCGTTAAGAGCGGGGGAAATGCATTTAAGGGGCTAGTATATGAAAATTTGTCGCCAAAAACTCATTAATGAGGGATATCTAGAGGGAATCAAGTGGTTTGAATTCAAAAAGGGCTATAAATATGGCATCCCGCTCCACATTCAAATACTTTGATTTTAGAGCGCTTATATTGTGATTTTGCACCTAAGCGTGAGCCGAGAGAATTGTTGTATGTATCAGTGGAACTGGACAGAATTGGAGAAGGATTTCTTGCAGAGAGGGCTTGGATATATCATGACTTCTACACTACCTACCCATACTATGGAGCCAAGATCCCGTAGAATGAAGCCTCTTTCCCCAATAGCAGAAGCTACTAGCAAAAAAAGCTGCAACAAACCCTGGTTCAGAAATCACAATAGAAAGTTCCAACCAAGCATAGACAAAAGGGAAAAATGGATAAAAACAAATATTTAATGGAACCGCAAGACTTGGATGAGTAGGAATTGGGCACTGGCCTTGAAGAAATCAGTGTCGAAGAAGTCAAACACATTTTTAGGTTGCCTATGTATTTTCCACCGCGAGAGTTAATGTCCAAGTTCATGAAGGACCTAGGTGCTATTAAATATAAGGTTTTCATTGTGTTGTTACCTGAAGACGTACCTATTGAGGGTGAATTATTGGCCCGGGTACCACAACTAAAAATGGAATATTGGGATTTAAATGATTGAAGTAAATACCCACAATTTGAGCCTAACCAGTACCTAAGATCTATATATTATGAAGAAGCAGGCGTCACATGAGTTGAACCAATGAAGTGGGCTGCTGAAATTCAGTGTGTGGGACTGTTGAACATGTTGGACGTAGTAATATAAATACTATTTGTGTGCGCCAATTGATGGTTTTAGTGCACAATGAGTGCCTTTGGCTCAGGACGCCCATCCCTACTGATGAGATGTTGATCAAACGGATTATCATGCTACATTGTCAGGGAGCGAATCCAGATGATGATTTTGTAGGAAAGTCACAGGAGAAGAAACTAGAAAATCAAATGAAGAGTGACTTTGGATTGATCAAGAAGTCCTGAGGCTACATCGTTAGCTCTATCAATGATGAGGATTTGTGGTTTGTCACCTTTTTTTGGCCAGGAAGATTATGAGAAAGTGTCGCACAAATGAAGTATCAGTCCCTGTTGCTCCTTAGTTGCGTAGTGCAACAAGGGAGTCTAGTTCAATTGGACGGGGTACTTGTGTCGAGAATTCCTAGATGATTATCGCGAAGCACAGGAGGAGGGAACGTCATTTCATTATGCATGGTTGTTAATTCTAATTGCATTAGTAGCTTGGAGAGGACCAGAGGAATCGCAGTTTCCCATGATGGACTCAGATATTTGTGAAGTTGAAAGATATGCATCATTGTGGGCATCCAAAGACCCTACAAGGACCTTGGAGAATAAGATGTTTGGGGCTCTGTTCGAAATGGACCTTTGCATGGTGATTAACCAACGACCATTGTTATCACCTGCTCTATTTTCTCAATATTGCGATGTTGCAAATTTCAAGGCCGATTTTCACAATGTATATATATGTGCCCAGAAGGATTTGACGAAATGTTGGAATGCGCTACCATATCTAGTAATAGAAGAAAATATTTTGGCTATTATCAATAAGTGGTCAAGCAATTGGCTCACCCTGACCAACATGATGACAACAAAAGGCACAAGAAATACCATTGCAGATATGAAGGTTGAGAAGAAAGATTCGAAGAAAGATCCAAAGAAGGTCACACTTGACCTAGAGGACACCATCGTGCCAGAGACAGAATACACAATCGATGCAGAAACTACCGAGGAGGAAGAGGGCGGTGCATACCATTTTATGGGCATGGAGGACTTCGAGTCTCCATTCATTATCAAGAAGCGGCAAAAGCGGAACGCTAGCGGTGCATGAAAGAAAAAAAAGACGAACAAGTCTACCAGCACTAAGCTACTGGTCCTCACGGAGGTGGACTTTGATGAATTGGGGATACCATCAAATCTGCGAG
The DNA here is from genome assembly GCA_000404065.3 of Pinus taeda. Lineage (NCBI taxonomy): Eukaryota > Viridiplantae > Streptophyta > Pinopsida > Pinales > Pinaceae > Pinus > Pinus taeda. Next base: position 38,293 of record APFE031087824.1, on the reverse strand, counting down.
CAAAAAATATCTAGGGACACATTGAATATCAATGCATATTAGTATTTATGAAGGTCCAATAAGGCCTTAAGGAATCACAGGTACAGATAGGCATTATACAAGCAAGTGTGGGTTAAGCGAGCGCGGGTTAAGTGAGCCTGAAGCAAGCAAGTGAGACAGCCTCAACAACAGAGCTTACCGCAGACCTCTGCGTAGTGCAGCTGCCAAAGGGATCATTGCATGTTGAGACTTCAGAGGATAGGGTGCACCTATCGCATATGAATAACTTGAGCCTTAACATTGTGATGCTCCCCATTCAGTCATTGCATTAGCTACATCAAGGAGTATTGGATGAGCTTCGCGCCCAAGAACAATGGGCATTACTGGTTATCCATGAAGTCAATACTAACAACCAACAAATTTTTGAGGAAAAGGTGTAGGCACTAAAAGAACAAGAAGAGGTCATTGCGAGTAGTCAGCAGCTAGAAGCACCGACAGCGCAGTGCAGTGAGCTTCCCGAGCTCCAAATTCCAGTAGAGGTAGCTTCGGCCGAGAAATTACAAAAGCTGGCAGCCGCAGTGAAAGAATCTAAGGCCGAGGTGGGAAATGTGTGGTTTGAGTTGTAACTACATATTTCAGGGCTTCAGATGAAGCTGCAACCTACCATCCCTCTAGAAGTTTGAGAGCAACACGAGGCTGCTATCAAAGCCAAAATGGAAGTTCTTTCCATTGCAGTTAACGAATGCAGCCAAATTTTTGAAAGTACGATGCCAATGTGGGCCTCACTGTAGGAGGACCCGCATCTGTAGAAAATTGAAGGTAACATCCGCGAGAAGCAACTGCAGTTTGATGAGATCAGGGCGACAACGTGGGTCTTAGCACCTATGCAGAAATTTGCCAGACTCCAAGAAGGGAAAACCATACAAACTCATATCGATGAGTGGCGTTGAAAGGCCTCTATCATTTTAGAAAGGATGTAGCCATGGGCTAACGAATAAATCCAACTACCACAGAATTTCGAGAGAAAATTGAAATCCCTTTAGTAGACGCAAAGGACGATGGGTTTAGCAGTTGTAGGGCCAACTACAGAGAAGTTGGTTGAAGAGGTTCGGCAGTCAACCACGCAATGTACAATAAAACTTCAAGAATTGAAGTGAGAATTTAGCAGACTCAAAGCACGTGTCAAGGAAATGCCAGTAGAGTGACTCAGGACAAGCCACATCTTTGTGTTGGGGGCTCGTTGGGACGTGATCCCCCAAGGTTAGATTTTTCTAAGTCTTAAGTCAAATTTTGATAAGATATTGTAAAGTCTCCACATTTTGAGCAGCGAAGTGCCAGTAGCATAAGTTGTTAAGAGTCAAATGGGATTTTACACAAGTCAAAGCACCTTATCTTGTAAAGGAATGAGTTGTATTAAGCACTGCCCATGGTTCGTGGACCATGGTAATGTAATGTAAACACTATAAATGGGAGTCATTGAGAAGTCAGTAAGGAGGTGAAGTTAGTTCAATATTATGCTTGATGTTGAGAGTCTGAATTGTTCTTTTATATATTCGGGCAAAGGGGAAGGCTTTTGTTGCTGTCTATGTGGAGACCTTGGTAAGTCTGGAGCTGAGTGCGCGGGCCCCTGCAGCTGTGTGCGCAGGGTCAGAAAAGTATATGTATTGAAGATCTGGAATAATAAAGAGTATTTGAAGCAATTTTGTGTCTGAACTGTATACTTATGTGTTTTCTGTATTTATGCTCATTTGAATGTCATTTTCCAGTAAGATTGTCTTAATTACACCATGAAGATTTGGATCTATTTTTATATGTTTGTGTTATCCATGATTAGATCCTTAGGCGAAGCTCATAACTCTGTTTAATTGGAATTTTCTTTAAGTTTTGGATTTTGAGGATAAAGGGTTCGTGAAGGTCAGATCAAGCCTTAAACTGAAGAACGCCTTACCCCCACATCACATAGACTTATGGATGCAGAAACCTGGTTCTAGCATCCCCAAATACTGCCTTGGGTGAGACTGTAGCCTGCATTAAGCGAGTTTTTGCCGAAAGGGTCAGTAGAGTAGGGTTTTGTTGGTTAGTGTAACTAACCTTGAACCTGGGTCCAAACCCCCTCAAGCCAACAACAACAACCTCTAGAATTCTTGCTTGCACTCAAATTTCAGAGCCTTCCTTGGTCTTTTCCTTTATTGTTGCAAACACTCAACCTCATTCCATGATTTTTCTTGAAGTTGTTTTGCCCCTTTCGCTTGTTGGATTAATTATCGTCTTCAGGCATGTTTAACTATTATGTAATGTTTGTGAGCCTCTTTTGGTGGTTTCGAAGGTTGGCCTTTGTGTAAATGAGTTGTCCCAACCATGTAAGCATTTGTCGCACTCATGCACAATGTCTTGAACGATGTCGCACAAGTGTTGTCATGGTTGTGCCAAAGTCTATCTTAAGTGTCGCACTTGTCGCATATTGTCTTGAGACAGTCATGTAGAGGGAAATGCTTTGTTTATTTGTTCTGACAATATATGATGTCATTTCATCAAAGTATGCTAAGTGTGTGATCACAGTTCAAGTAGTCCATCTCCCTCCCGCACTTAGCCATTTTTGGAAAATATTCCCAACTAGTAAACTTAGCTTCATCAGGCCCTAACTGAGCTACGCATTGCGCAGTCTCAACCCTCATTAATGTGACCTTGTTGCCTAGAAATGCACAGTGTATAGTCATTGTCCTCCAGGAATGTGGTTCTGCACAATTCTAGAGTTTAGCAGCCTCCATTGACCTTTAGAATTGTGCAATTGTGCCTCCTAATCTTCCTTAAACTACGCACCTTGAACCCTAAAAATTTTCCCTTTCCAGTTGGAACTGCGGAATGTGCAGAGTGCCTAGCCTCCCTTAACCTCCAAAACTACACATATGCTTCCTCTAGTGATCTTTCCTCAGTCGAAGCTCACTACCCCCAGAAGCTGCATAGATTTTCCCTTTAGGCCTCTCTGCTGCCTAATCCCCCTTGCCTCTTGAAACTATGAAGTTTTTCCTCCCGGGGTCCCATCCCACAATAACCTTTGCCTGATTGAATTATGCAATTCTGACCCTCAGTGGGCACTACACTATTTTTCTCCTCAGTGAGGATTTTGCAGAAAAGTTCCTCAGTCGTGCCTGAGTTGTGCTTTGCGTAGTCTCAGTGATCAAGTTCTCTCCTTGTTAGTTTGAACTGCACAATGCACAGTCACTAAGCCCTTCCTCCCAGTCTGTGACCTGTCCTAGGCTCAGTTTATGGATAATAATGCATCGTCTTATACTAGGGAGTTTTCGAATTGATGTCGTCCCATCATGAGTGAATTGCATCAACATGCACACTATCAAGTCATGGCAAGATGATGAAGAAGGAGAAAAAGGACGGAAGCATGCCTAAAGACCCACTTGTAGTTAAACTTATGAGTGGATTTGTCAAGAGCAAGCAAAGGGGCAAAATTTTGCAGCCACCTTCCAAGACGAAAGATCAATGAAGACCCTGCATCACCAAGCTACATGGAGGAGAAGAAAAAGAATATCCAAGAACACATCTAGCACTCAACAACAATAGTGATTTATCATTGCCACAACATCAATCTAGTCCATGTCAGCATTGTTATGTCAAGTCATGTCATGAGTTGTCATATACCACATCACTATTGTGGACAATGTATATTGTAATCAAATGTATTGTAAAGTGGAAGTCCAAAGGACACACATTAATATGAATGATCATAGGAAGTTGAATAATCATAAGGGTATTCAAAGGGTCACAAGGGAAAAGAATCACCCCTTTGGTTATATATACCCCCTCATTGTATGACCATGGGACTTTTCACCTTGGTTCCTCCCACAAGGCATTAAAGACATCAACTGGTTCTTGGAGTAGCAAGGAGTGGCTCCAATGTCCCACTACTAGGGCTAGTGATGTACAATGTAAATTTGTGTCTTAGAACTTTTGTTGAATAACGTAATCCTTTTAAGGCCAGCACATTCTTCATGCATGGACTATGAATGTTTGTAAGACTATTCTGTGGGCGTTTGTATTTCATGTTTTCTTTCACATGTACTAAGATAGTTGAACTATTTCGGTTATTTTAGTGCTTATATTGTTGATAATGTGTTGTAATGGTTGTTATCGTTGTCCCATCCCTGTGGACTATTCCACAAGATACTAGACAAATATTTCCTTGTTTATTGGTTATAACGATCGTCACATCTGTTATGGACTATTATGCTGGATGTTCGACAAATCCTCCCTTGTTTGTCAGTTGTAATGACTTTCACATTTGTTGCGGACTATTTCGTTAGATGTTGGACAAGTCCTTCTAGTTCATGTGTGTCTATTCATGGGTGGGACTATTGCCTCTCACTTAGAGGCTCACTTTTCTCTCTCCCCGTTTCCCTAGAATAACATCGAAACAGTTTTGTTGCACACTCCCCTTGCTTTTTGATGATATTATTGTATCACTCTCTTGTGCTGAAGGTTAAATTCAATGCAAATCTTTAAGGATTTGGAAATTCGGCCTTTATATCGGATGGAACTCCTACACCAAACGGTGTGAGGTCTGATTGGGACTTCATATCGAGGATATCCCTTGAATGTTGGCGGGTCCAACACTGTCAACACATTACTAGATTAGATGTATAAGTAAATAAGGTATGGTTGACTAATGCCATTAAATTTCGACTCATTCAATAATGCCAAGAGAATGCCAACCCACCTATACTCTATATTTGGTAACAAGAAACATTAAGGTGTAAAGGGAACATCTTATTAGTGTTAAATTCTTCTTTAAAATAAAGGGTGTTAAAAAAATTGCATTCCTTGTAGGTTTTAGCCTTGTATATTTTTTTGATACAAACATATTCTTAATTAAAACAAAAAACATGCAATGGCAAACACACACTTTAACACAAATATTTTACCCTAGAAACCCAAAAATGGGAAAACTAGCAAGATTTTTTCAATATATATATATATATATATATGTTGTGTGTGTGTGTGTGTGTGTGTGTGTGTGTGTGTGTGTGTGTGTGTGTGTTCTTTTGTGCAATATTACAATACAATATGTATCCCCCAACAAACATTACCATGGAGTGGAATACAACTGTATTTCCTTAAACGAAACTACAAAACCACCATGCATCACAAAATCATTTTTAGCAAAAAACTGTGTTGGAAAAAATGCCAAAAACTAAACGCAAAGAAACACCCATTTTTTTCAGGGGCACTACATCTAACACAATATATAATGTGTCAAGCTATTCGTGCAAAAAATATAACACATACCCAACATTCTTCTCCCACCATGAATCACTTTAGATTTTAGAAAGCATATGAACGTGTTAAACACTCCTTCTTTTGGGTTTGACATGAATAATGACATATATACGTTTTTGGATCAAGGTGATACATCAAAGGAACAAGGATGAAACATTGAAGACACCATGTACATTTCATCCTCTACTAATTCGTACAACAATCTAGCCTAACATGTCCATGGATTTTATTGTTGGGCTTCCTAAAGAAGAAAATAAATATTTTATGATGGTTTTAATTGATTGGCTTTCCAAATATGCTCACTTTGTGTCTTGCAACACCCATTCCAACCATCTATAGTCACCCAATTATTAATTGATCATATTTTCAAATTGCATCATGATCCCAATTCAATTGTGATAAATGACAATTATACCTTCATAATAAATTATGGTAGGGGTTGTTTAAATTACGAGGCACCCAATTGAAAAATGGAATGACTTATCACCCCCACATACATGGTCAAATAGAGGTGTTCGATAAATTCCCTGAACCTTATTTGAGATTCTCTACATTATATTAACATTGCTAATGCATCTAGTAGCTAACCTTTAAGAATGGTTGTAAGTACCACCTATCATGGTGCTCCTAAAACGTCACTATATGTGGTTTGCCTCAAGAAATGGATATCACTTTTAGTGCCAAAGTGTACATTCTCCGTTACATTAAGGAAAATTTAGTCTTTCCTTAAAGCAAGTGAAGTACAAGTAGATCAACATTTCTCAAAGAACCACTTTGAAAAAGGCGATTAGATGTTTCTTCATCTCAAGCCCTATAAGAACACATCCCTCCAATAAAGGAAGCACTAAAACCTATCATTCAAGTTTTATGGACCTTATTGGATGCTCCAATGTTTGGACATGTTTCCTGTAGATTGGCTTTCCTAGCCAAATTTAAGATCCACCTAGTATTTTATGTCTCTTGTTTAAAAATGTGGTTGGGCCAAATTTCCATGTTCAAACCACTCTCCTTGAACAACTATGAAGAGGGATCCATTTGGTTATAGCTAAAAGAAGTGAATGATAAAAGAGAGTGTTAACTATGCTAGTATATTATCTAGGAAGTTTTGATACAACTAAAGGATACACAACTCGAAGGTGCCATCAAGAATTTGAACATGATTTTACAATAGTTTTAATACCTTTATCATTGAGGACAAAATTGTTTTTGAAAGGGGAGGAAATGTTAGGCTCATACCCTAACCTCATTGATTAAATATACATAGGATTTAGTTAATTAATGTATGTGGACATCCTATTTGAATCAATCCCACAAGGTAGCTGTTGTGTGGTTAATAGATGTACATAATAATCCTTGTGGAATAAAGGCCACTAGTTGGGTGACACTCATTAGGGTTGGGACCAATTATAGTTAGGATTTTGGTAATGAGAAATTATTTATAGGTGTAGGAAGTAACATAATGAATGTTGATTGGCTCCTAAATCAGCCCATGTTCTTCATCATGTATAGCAAACTACCTCTCTATATTCTTAAGTTTTTTGCAATATTGAAATTCCAATTTCATTAAGTTTGGATTTATAAGGTAGAATATAGACTAAGAGTCTATGAATTACAATTATGAAAGTGACAACATTAGTATTTCTCAAGTGCAAATTTGGATTTTGAAAGTGAATATTTGTTTTAAAAGCATGAATTTTAATTCCAAAAGTGTGAATTTTAATTTCTTTTTTATTGGAAATACTGAGAGGGGGTGAATCAATATTTCCTTCTTTTTCAATTTATTAGTTATTAAAAATTAAACATTTAGAGCATCAACAATAGTTATAAAGCATGAAACATCACATTAGGAAGAGTACAAGAATTGGATAAACAATAAGCTCAATTATGCATGATGTACATACAAAATTTACAAGGCAAACCTAGAAGGAAGTACAAGACTACCCAAGTCTAAATATATGTAGACTAAGTCTACAGGAGTCTTCAGTATCAACAATCAACAAGTCAACGCACTGTTGTCACAAAAATCAACTACCACTATTGTTGTTGTTTCTTCTCTCACTGTTTTTACTGTTGGTTTCCACACTCACTGTACTATTGTCTAATCTTCTCCTATTGTCGAACTGCTCCTTTGGCCATTTTTGTCATTCTTCTTTCACCGCACTACTGCCACGTGTTCTCTTCACTGCTCCACTCTTGTCCCAATATTTTGTTGTTGTTATTGTTGCTCTCTCTATCTTTGTATACACACTCACTTTATTGTTGTCCAGTTACTATGCTATCGTTCTAACTGCCAAGTAGACATGTGTTGCAAGTCATGATCATCCTCATCCAACCACAATGTTGTTACTATCATATCAAAAGCATTATCATTCACCCTAGGTTTCTGCCAAATATCCTTTAAGGTCAAACACAAATCAAAGCCACAAACTCTCATAAAAAACTAGGCACCAAGGTCACCGTGTTGTCAATATATTAAGAGTCGTGTTCATTTCAACTCATTGTTACACAAGTCATGGTTTAACTATCTTATAGGGCTTTGTCTAACTATAACAACCACACAAGGATATTTCCAAATCTATTAGATATGTGGATCTTTGTCACTATTCACCAAATCATCATTTATCAAATCTATATTTACATATTCAGTCTAATACAAACTAAAGAGATATTCAGTACACGTTACAAAGTTATTGTAGTTGGATGATCGCTATTACCAAGGTCTGTGTAACGAGGCTACAATCATATTAATGATATTTTCATGAGGGTTTCCACAGGTATAACTGCTAGGTCATATACTAGGTTGGATAAATCACTATTATACTATCAATTAGGTCATTTTCAAGTCACTGTCTCAAAAGATCTGTCATCACAAGAGCATTGTCAAAAACTGCGTCATAGCATGTGGAAACATCCATATCAGTATCATCTTCATGTAGATTTCTCATATCAAAGTCACTACTTTTCAAGTCAAATATCATTGTCAAATGTTCTAGATTATTATTATGTAATTGTCGTATTATCAGGGTTTCTTCAAAAGTTCGTTAGAAAGAAAAACATCAAATACATGTACACATGATGAGACAACCAATCTTCAAGAATTCAACAAACTTTAAGACATAAAGGCGTAGTAACACAATGGGCTCTTAACATAGGTCTGCAAACTTGACTTTCATAAACGTTGCTCCATATTTCAGTGACACGGGTTCATAATAGAGACTGCCTATGATTTATGATATTTGTCAGCATATATCCAAGGGTAAGACCACAAAGATAAGTTAGGATTATTGTCCATTACATACACTTACTGAGAGTAATCACCTGAAACCATTATGCGTGGAGGCTTAGGCCATAATAATATTTTAGCCAAAGATATGGAAGAAATCGAGGCAACAATGTGTGTTGCAGAGAAATTCAAGAGTTAAGAGTAATCCCTCAAATGAACAGAGTATATATGCCAAAGACCAAGCTCCAGCGACCTCATGAAATCAAGAATGGATGTCGGTAAGACAAAAAATATTGATCACTTATGTTGTAGAGATAGGATGTAAGGATATGTTGCTTAAGACCTTTAGTAAGGCATTTGAAATAACCAAATGAATCTTCAAATCATAACCACAATTGTATTCAAGTCTACCTTCACCCTACTAAGATTGATTAATTTAAAAATATACCAGTGGAACTCATAAAACCTATGCCAATAGGACTTTCAATATTTCTCAATTCACATTCAAGGTCCACCTGCAGTCAAATAAAATATCATAACCCATTTTCAAAAGAATTAAAAATTGTAAGCCCATAAAGCCCTCCTCAATTAGTCATCACTTCAAAATTTTCAAGGCCGCAAATGGGATTCACACTTTAATACATCCGGAAGAATACTCGTTGAAATTCCATCGCATAATAGATGACATGAAGAATCTTTATATAAATTTGGGATGTCACTAATATTGGCAGCCAACTTAAGAAACAAAAATTAGGAGGGAAAAGATAATAAAAAAAAAATTGATTTTAAATCTTTTTCCAATTTGGCCCAATAATTAAATTTAATATTACAACCAAAAACCTCTTAATCATTTAATTTGATTTTTCCTTTATGGAACTTAATAATAAGTTTCTGCGTCATTGTGATGTTATGTCAATATCCATGGAAACTACCACATCATTCATCCAACCATATGATGCCAACTCAACAATCCTTGGGGTTTTGGACCACAAACTGGGTCTTCACTTCAATTAGGCATATCTCGCAAATCCTGAGGACCCACTGGATGGTCCATATACCACCGAAATCAGAATGACGAGTAAAATCTAATGGTGAGGGCCTTCAAGGGGAATACATAGATGAACTGCCTCAAAATCCTCAACACGTGCAGAGTGTGACCATCATCTAAGAAACCAAACCCTAAGGCTAGTTTTTCAACCAATAACTAGGGTTTCTTTCTCCACCTATAATATCGACAACAACCATGACCCAAGAACATCAAACTGCATCATCATTTTGCACAAGGGTTCCAAACCCTAGGGTTAGGGTTTCATCCCATCAATTAGGGTTTTTGCTCCAACTAGGGTTTCATGGTTAAGTTGCATCATCTTGTGAACCAATCACATCAATGGCCTCCAAGATCTGACATCAATGAAAATACTTGAACGTACTCTACATCCTACACCAACTTGCACTATAATACATGTTTTTGCTTTGACATCAATGACAACATACTACAAAATCTCCCCCTTTGACTTCAATAGCATAGGGCGATTCCTTGACAATCTGATTAGTCCTATGGAACTTTGAACTAACTCGCCTTGTCAACATGCCTTCCTACTGCATCTTGTAACATCATCGGATCCTGAGTTGTTTCTTCCCTTGAACAATATGCTTCTCCTACAAACTTCCCTTGTCTTTGTGAATCTACCAATTGTGTAAGAGATCATTGAGAAACTTGTTTTCTCTGCCAGATCTTGGCAGTCTTGTCTTCCAGCCTTATGAATAACCTTCCTTCCTGGCTTTTCAAGGTCCACGTCAAACTGCTTCTACAATCTCAAACAAAATGTCGAAGGTTATGACATATATAACAGTTTGCACTCCTTCCTTCTTGGTTTTGTGGGGTCCACTTCAAGTTGCATTTACAATCTCGTAAAAAATGGCCAAGATTATGGCATAAATAACACTCTACATTTGGTCTCAATAATGGAGAAAAATAATTGTAATTCCTACTCTCATAGGTGTATGGGACTTTGTCTTGTTTTCCAAAAAATCCACTTCTAGGGCTTTGATAAAACCCTTTATCAATACTCCTGTGATGTCTCATGAAATCTGAAGCTTTGTTGTTATCACTTAAAAAATGATCACCTAGCCATTTCTAACTAGGTGGATCGAAATACACCATGTAGGATTAATTTTACCATAGTAAAATCAATTTCACCATAGGAAATAATTTAGTAAACCATTTTTATTAAATTATTTATGTTAAAAAAAAAAAAACCCATAAGAATAATTCAATAAATCACTATTTATTTAATTTTCTCTAGAAATAATTATTAAATAATTATTTGACAATTATTTTTAACACAATTGACTAAATCACCTTGGAATAATTAAATAAATCACTATTTATTTATTATTCAATTTTCTTATTTTTGCAATAATTGTTAAACCATTATATAATAATTCTTTCAAATTCAAACTTTTCTTAATTCTCACAAAGTGATTAATAAATCATTTTATTTGTTAATTATTTCAACCATTTTCTAAATAAAGATATTTGACCATTTTGAATATCTTTTCCCTCTCCAAAAAATATAATAAAGTATTCCTAACGGTTAGATTTTGATTTGGTCAATAATATTTTATTATTTTGCATTTCCTAATTTAGCTCAATACTTTGTTATAAATACAAGAGTTTTGAATTCATTCTTCACCATGATCATTATCATTGTCACCATTATCATCTCACAACATTTGAGCTCCCACTTGAGTTCCATCTTGCTTTTGGGTTTTCTACACATTTGAGAGAGAAGAACAAGATCATTGGAGCACAAGGACATCAAAAGGACCCATCCCACGGAGGGGTATCTACAAACCCATGATGTAAATCTTCCCCATCAAGTGTTTTAATAAAATATTAATCATTTAAAGTTCTTCTATTGGGTTATTGCACTTTTCTTTATTGCTGCTATATGTTTTGGGCTTGCATCATATATTTTCTTGTACGGTTTTATCATGTTTTACTGTAGAACTAAAGCATAGAAGCATCTGTTGTTAGGGTCACTTGTCACTAGTGACTTAAGTGAAGTAATTTTGGTACACTTGCTAAGAATTTTTATACTAACAAAATGGCGACTCTCTTGGGTCTTTAGCTACATAGTCGTCAAAAAATGGCGACTCCACTGGTGTAGTAATTTAGATCCTTAGTGACTATTGTTTCATCCCTCTTCTGTGTCTTTCCAACTATTTTTAGCCTCTCAATTTCTATTTTTATATCTCCTTTATTTTCTAGAAAAAAATTGGTTTATGTTGGGGTTTTGCATCTTTCCGCAGGTCATAAGAATCACCCAAGCAGGAGATGGCACATTCTGGGTGAGATATGTTGAGCAAGAGTTGTGGGAATAAAACACACTTTTTGGCCTCTTTTCTGCGTCCCAACACATTTTTGAGGACTTTTCTTGCATCCAAACGCACTTTTTAGGTCAGTTGTTGCATTCTATCATTTTTCAAAATTTCCAGATTTGTCGACTGTGTTGCGTATGTGTCGGGAAGGGTTTCCATTCTTTCCTGAGTCACCCCTAGGCCTAGATTCTCTTAGTAACTTCTTATTCAGTAAGGGAAAATTCCCCTAGATTTTAGAGTACACCTCCATTATTTAGGAAGAGACTTATTGAGTTGAGGATTCTAGCGTACAACACTTTCAACCACTAATTTCTAGGGTTTTGTCCATTGTTTTACAACCCTTTTGGATAAGTTTCTTCATCATCTTACTCCATTTAGAGTTTAGTGTTTCCTTCCCCCCTTATGATCCCCTTATGCATCCTAGGTTTTGGAGCTTCTTGCCTATCCTTTTCCAGTATTTTCACCTCTGATTTTTGCTTATTTTTTGCCCCATTTACAGTAGATTGTTTCCTTTAGATCCCATTCCCTTTGACCTTAGATATTTTGGCCATAAGTGTGTCTTTGAATAACTTGTTTTCACATATCTCTTTGTTGCTTGTTTTCCCATTTAGGTGGGGATTTGTGTGCTTCGATTGACTGCTTATCTTACTGTCCATTTTCAGCATTATTTTACATTTTTTCAACGCTTTATTTTCAGCTGCACGTGGAATAAAACATGCTCAATTAACGCATCCACTTGACACGTCATTTCACACACACACACCCTAAGTGAACATGAGATTAGATAACACTGCAAATCCAAGACTTGAAACAAGCCACATAATAATATCTTAACACACATAGATTAAGCCCACTTGGGCACCACAACAAAAACAATATGTGTAATTAGGTGTAGGATCCGTGGGATAGGCTTCCAATAACACCCACCGATCACTTACATTGAGAAATAACTTATTGACATATTAGGGAGCTTAAAATCCTTCACCATCCCTTGATTAAAATGGTCCATAGGGGGACTTAATTTTAGATAATAAATTAAAGATATTTAGAGAGCATTAGATAGGAGAACACAAATCTCATGGGCCGTACCAATCCTTCAGCGCGCGCGTGAACCAGCGGAGCGTAACCTAGGAGAGCAGCAGATCAGTGCCGATGCCTCGGCTTCGGCCGTGAGGCCTGCACAATCTGGGCCTTGGCCGCTGCCATGGCCCATCAAGACCCATCCCAGGGGGACTCTAAGAAAGCTTTCTCAAATCTGGTGAAGTCCCTTCCTCCTTCCCGCCCCAAACCTGCAACTTCAAAATTTGTCAAGAAATTGGATATTCTCCAAGAAGTACAGCTGCCCTCATCTCTACCTCGAATGGCAGCATTATCTCTAGCAGAAAAAGGGCTAATAGGACAATTCACGGGTTTATGGCCCTCACCAAGAACAGTTCAAAGATGGGTGGAGAGGAATTGGTCCGACAAAATCCAAGGAAAGATCTCAATCCGTTTCTGTGGCAAAGGTTACTACACCTTTCATTTCGAATCCAAAGCAGATAAGGATCTTATTTTCAGGAATGGCCCCTACTTCATGGATTCCCAAGGGCTTTACCTAAACAAGTGGACTCCTAACTTCGACCCAGAACTGGACATCCCCAATGCAGTCCCAGTATGGGTCTGTCTTCCTCATCTGCCCTTGCACTGCTGGGGAGATGAATCGGTCAAAGCAATCGAAAACACGGTTGGGAAATACATCGACAGAAGTGAACCTAAGGACAACATGTAGGCATGCGCAAGGATCTGCGTGGAAGTGGACCTTGGAAAAGGACTGCCAGAAGCCATCAAGCTCAAGGTGGATGACTGGAGCTACATACAACAGCTAGACTATGAGCAGATACCCTTCAAATGCAAGGTATGTCATGAATACAGGCACTTTGATAATAGATGCACTAAAGTAACTAATCTAGAAACTGAAGATCAAGGAGGACAATGGGAGACTGTAAAAAAAAAGAAAGCAGCCCCCCCCTCTAAACCTGATTCACCCTCTGAATTGCCTGGCTCCTCCTCTCAGCGCCCCATCTCTCCCCCTCCCAACCCTCCAGGCCCATCCCAAGATCCACCCTTCCCTTCATCCTCCAACCCTTTTTTGATCCTTGCCTCAGAAGACCCTCAGTCTGAACAGCCCTCCTTAAATCTGCCTGATCCTCCCTTGATCACCTCGACCCTCTCCCAGCCTTCCTCAGAGGCTCCTCCTCTTAGAACCACCAGAAGCTCCTCAAAAGAAATTGGTACTTCAAGCGATCTTCACAAGAAGCCTGGCCCATGTAGGAAGTCAGCTAAGTAGCATCGAGAAGAAAGCACTCAAAAGGACATTGCCCTTGGATTCCAAACCCCTATGGAATCGTTCATGACAGGACATCAGGAAAAGGAAATAGCAGGGAAAGATTTCGAGAGGCGAGCACCTCCCCACTCGAATGCCCCATGATGAAGCTCCTATCCTAGAACAGCAGGGGCATGGGGCACCCCTCCAAAACAACTGCCTTAAGAGACCTTCTTCATAATGAAAGACCCGAAATCCTGTTGATTCAAGAGACCAAACAAAACCAAAACGAAATGCAGAAGATCATAGACGCCCAAAGGCACTTGTCAGGCGTCATTAGCAGCTCCAGAGGAGCATCAGGAGGAATTGTAACCATGTGGAACAGCCAACATTGGGACTGTAATTCAACCATATATAACCAAAATTGGATAAGGACCAATCTGAACAGCAAAGAGGAGAACTATGATCTCATCATATACAATGTCTACATTCCCAACCACTACAGAGAAAAGGAGCAGTGCTGGAAGGAACTGAAAGAAAACATAGATAATGAGCAAACTTCAAACATCATTTTAGCTGGAGATTTCAATTTAATCCTCCACGCGAACGAGAAAAGAGGAGGCAACTTCATGCACGACCCCTTCAGAAGTCAGCTGGAGGGAATAATGCTAGAGCATGAAATGGTCGACATCATTCCAAAAAACCGAAAATACACATGGAACAATCGAAGGCTGGGACCAGGCAATATTATGGAACGATTAGACAGAATTTTGGTCAACATCACCCTCCTCTCTTCCTTTGCAGCCTGTCACACCAAAATTCTCAGCTCCACAGCTTCTGATCACTTCCCCATTCTCCTCACGATGGAATCCCACCTCCATTTGGGACCAATTCCATTCAGATATAATCCACTATGGAGAAACAACTCTTCAGCCGAAGCAATTATAGAGGCCACCTGGAAACAGCACGTAGAAGGTTCCCCCAGCCATATATGGGAAACAAAAATCAGGAGTGTAAGAAAAGCGCTCAAAGAATGGGCAAAAATCAGCTATCAAGAGCCAGAAAATTTAAAAAAAAAAAATAAAGCAAGACTTGAAGGAAGTCCAGAAACAAATAGAAGATCAAGGACTCTACCAACAACTAAAAAACAAGGAATGGGAAATACAGGGACAGCTCATGCACATCAATAGAGAAGAAGAGATAAAGTGGAGGATTAAATCGCGACAGCTATGGTTGAAAGAAGGAGATAAAAATACAGCATACTTCCACAAGCAAGCTACAGCTAGGAAAACAAGGAACAGCATTAGTGCTATTAATGATAGTGAAGGCAATCATCACAATAACCAAGAAGACATCAAGAGGGCAGCCTCCCTTCATTTCAAGAGCCTTCTTACTGAAGTTCAAGAAGAAGTCGATTACTCTAAATTGCTGCAATATCTTCCCAAAGGCATTACTCAGGGAATAAATGAAAGCCTAAATCGAGAAATAGAGGAGGAAGAGATTAGGAAAGCAATCTGGACCCTGCAGCCGGACAAGTCACCTGGGCCAGATGGATTTCCAATCAACTTTTATAGGGATCATTGGCAGCTGATAAAAAAAGATCTGGCAAAAATGCTGAGGGGAATACAAAGGAAAGGGAAAATGGGAGGCTTTACTAATTCAACCTTCCTTGCTCTCATTCCCAAGGAAAATCGACCCACCTCATTCTCTAGGTTTCGGCCAATATCTTTGTGCAACTCTTCATACAAGATCTTCACGAAAATCATAGCTATGAGACTCCAGCCCCTCCTTCCATCCTTGATTTCTGAAAATCAAGGTGGCTTTCTGTCTAATAGGCAAATCCATGACACCATTACTTTGGTCCAAGAAGCCATCCACTCCAGCACCTACAGACAAGAGAAAGGATTTGTTCTCAAACTCGACTTGGCCAATGCTTTTGACCGGGTAAGGCACTCCTTCTTGTTTGTTGTCTTGGAAAAAATGGGTTTCAATTCCTCTTTTATCAACACCATTGCTGCTTGCATATCAGGACCTTGGATATCACCCCTGATTAACGGTCGCCCCTGTGAAGCCTTCCAATCCTCTAGAGGACTAAGGCAAGGTTGCCCCCTATCCCCCTACCTTTTCATTCTTATGGCTGAATCCTTCAGCAAAGCCTTGGATCACAATAGAAGAGTCGGCCTCATAACAGGCATTAAATTTGGGAATGGAGTCAAAAACATTAACCATTCTCAATTTGCTGATGACACTCTATTGATTGGAGGGGCCTCTACTACCATAGCAAGGCGTTTCAAAATCCTCCTGGACCAATACATGGACTACTCAGGGGGAGCGGTCAATTTCCACAAAAGTTGTGTCTATGGCTGGAACATTCGTAATCAAATAGCTCATAGTATCGCCAACATCTTTGGAGTCACATACAAAGCAAAATGGGATCACTTCTCCTACCTTGGGATGCCGGTCAGCCTGGGACCACTAAAAGCAGCGACATGGAATGAAATAATAGACAAAGTCAAAAGGAAAGTCCAGCAATGGGGAACTCATTGGCTCAACCCAGCAGGTAGATTAATCCTGCTCAAATCAGGTATAACCTCCCTTCCCCTATATAGATTTACTCTTTATCAAGCCCCTGCTATCTTTCATCATAAACTGGAAGTCGCCCTCCGAAATTTCCTGTGGCAAGGAGGGAAAAAAGAAAAGAATAGATTTAATTTGGTCAGCTGGAAAAGTGTAATCCAATCTCAGGATAGAGGAGGCCTTGGAATAAGAGCTCCTAAAATTCTCAACCTAGCATTTGGGATCAAAATGGCCTGGAGGCTAATCAATGGTCCAAAAGCATGGTGGAAGCAAGTCATAGAAAGCAAATATCTCAATGGCACAAGACAAAGGCTACTAGAAGATGGCATCCCCAATAGGGATTCCTCCAAAATTTGGCACCTCTGCAAGAAAGCAATCCCATTCCTCAGGCAAAACAACTCAAAAATCCCTAGAGGAGGGGACAGCATTAACTTTGCCACTGATAAGATAATGGGACTCCAACCTCTCAATGCTATTGAAGAAGCCCTCCCAATCATCCATTATCTCAATAGCAAAGGCATTCAAAGACTTGGACAAATCTCGAAATGGGATCCGGACACACATGCTTGGACAGATTGGGATTTCCCAGGTATCCCAACAGCCTTGGAAGCGAGCTTCAATGCTCTCAAAGAAAATCTTCATAATAGAGCCCCAATAAAAAAAGAAGCAGCAGATGGACTTCGTTGGGATCCCACAGGATCAAATTACACCATCAAATCAGGGCACCAATATATCTGCAACAATACATATCAGATACCCATCTGGAACCATTGGCGAATAATCTGGAAATCAGAGGCCATCCCAAAAATTAAATTCTTCACATGGCTGTTATTAAAAGGCAAAGTTCTCACAGCGGAAAATTTAAGCAAGAGAGGGATCAACGGTCCATCCAAATGCCCCAACTGCTGCTCAGCAGAGGAGACAATGCAACACTTATTCATAGACTCCCCCTTCACCAAAAGATGTTGGACCAAAATGTCATCTATGGGCAATATAAACTGGCATCCTCAGCAAAACATTGCTGAGACACTGTATGAATGGAAAAAGAATTTCCCATGGAAAGACAAAAGGAGCAGGATTGTGAGAAGAATTTGGGACACTATTCCTCACTCCTTATTATGGAGAATTTGGCTCTCAAGGAACAAAAAGATTTTCCAAAATAAAGAGACCAATGTTCGAACAACATGTAGCAAAGCCCACATCTTGGCTCAGGAGGCAATAGCAGCCAAACACAAGGGGAAAATCCAAGCAAAGGATTACACAGTGGAGGAAAGATTTGTCATCAACCACATCCTGGAACGGCCAGGACAAAACCAGGAGACTCAAAAGACTGACAGATTGCAGCAAACTCAAATAAAGGATTGGGAAATCAGGCTATCAGCTCAAGATTATAAGAGGTGGATATAGAGCAACAATTCCACAATATTACATTTTGACGGGGCCTCTAAATCGAACCCAGGTCGAGCAGGAGCGGGAGGAGTAATACTGAATGAGGCAGGGGACAACATTTGCAGTTATGAATGGAGCTTGGGAGAGAAAACAAATAACAATGTAGAGGCACTAGCCTTATACCAAGGATTACTACAACTAAAAAACCTGGGTATTAAAAGGGCTTTAGTTTTTTGGGATTCGGCAATTATAATACGTCTCATGATCCACAATCAAAAAACCCCCAACATCAACCTTCAGCAGCACATAGAGCGTATTAAGATCGTCCTCAAAAATTTTGATGACATCAAGTTTTACCATGTCCTCCGCAATTTAAATAAGAAGGTAGACAAGCAAGCGAACAACGCTAATGGAAGAATGGCAGGAGCGTTAAGGTGTAACGAAATAGACAGCTTCCACCCATTGCCATGAAGAAGGAACTTCATTGCATAGTCCAGCAATGCTTGGTCAAACAAGCGTGCGATGGACAAGGACTATTCAGAAGCAGGACTCTCTTCAGTAATCACAGCACGCAAAAACAGGCTCACCCGACCCTAGACAGAAGCAATTACTTGAGCACGAACATCAGCGATCATTTCAACGTCGGCAACAACAAAAAAGGATCAGCAAAGGAGGATTGTCTAAAGGATTTGGCTGAAACCAACATCCTTCTCGTGATTCTGGATCTTTCTTGGAATCCCGACCACCGCCCGCTTCATTCTATAAACTTGACTTTCAGCTCCCAAAGCTTCACTCATCCGCTTACTCTTGGCGATAAAGACACAGTGCAGAAGCCTCAACTTGGAACGAGCGAGCCTCCTCGGACTTCTTGGCAGGACTCCACTCTGGTATCATTTCCTCATTTACTGTTTAGTTTCACCCTAACCAGTGCATTTGTGACTTTCAGGAACGCAAAAGCCAGAGCTAGGGAGGTCACAGCACACCTCTCTGCTCCCTCAGCTCCATCAGGACACCTCTCTGCTCCTTCAGCTCCACCCCCCTTTCAGTACAGCCCCGTAACTCCATCCTCCTCCCTCTCGAAATCCATTTGTTGTGCCTTCTCTCTCAGCACCCGGCCCCTGGATATCCTCTCCTCGGCAACGCGCTGTTGGATCCCCTTCTATTCTTACTACTCAAGCAAATTGGATAGATCAATCGTGGGCTTTGTCCACTCTCCCGCCCGTTATAACAGTACTCGCATTCGTGACAACCCATCTAAAAACGCCCACAAGTTTCCCACCTACTACGCCTCTGTTTTCAATATCTTCACCTACCGCACCCTCTCCCCTCTAATGGCGCACAGCGAGGACTGCCTGCACTGTGCAGATTTGCAGGCAGAACTGGAAGAAATAAGAACCCAGCAGACTGTCCTCGATGACAAGCAAAAACTCCTGGATGCAAGATTGGAAGAACATGACAGACGTCTGGAAGAGCAGAGCAGAAGGATTTTTGAACAAGACCGCATCATGACTGAGAAATACAAGGCGGAAATTCAGCTGTTTATGCACAAAGCAGCATCCCTTCAAGAGCAGTTTAGACAGCTTACCAATCGCTGCGCCCATGCTGAGGAATCAATATCTATTCTCAAGTATATGATGGACAAGAGAAATACCATTGCCACCAGCTATTCTAGCGTTAAGCAAGAAGCAAAAGATGATCAGCCAGAGGAATCTACAGCGAGGCACATTCAACATGTAATGATAGATTAAATGTATTGTAGATGCATCTTTCTGTTTTTTTCTTTCATCAGAATCTATAGTAGCACAGCTTTAGACAGTAGTAAAAGCAGCAAAGTAAGGATCAAGGAGGTAGTCTCATTTTGTAAACCCCTTGATCAAAGACAAACAATGCATATTATGTACCAGAGGAGATTGAACCCCTGGAATTTTTCAGAATATAATATATAGCAACCGAACTTTTAAAAAAAAAAAAAAAAATGGTCCATAGGGGGTTACTCTAGGTCATCATGCGAGCGATTCTCCTCAGGGCAACTCAACCCGTGACAGAGAATCATGTGCTTTGGATGATCAATAAGAAGCTCAAACTCAACCACCCCCATGGGATGAAGGTAACCATAGTGACCAATAATAGGAAAACACCCTATAGGACTGGTTGTGGGTAGTAGTTTCTTCTCTACCCCACCTTTCTCTAGGCAGCTCTGCTTGCGGGGGTCATATTCCATCAAGTAAGAAGTCCCTTGGAAGGCCATTTGAAATAATAGATCTAGGACTTGTTTCAAGATTTAGATCACCTATAGGTTAGAAGTTATTTTTTCTTTGATAGGATGTGTTTGTTAGAATTAGAATAGCATATTAAAATAGTTAGTTTGCACTTGCACCATTGTGCTAGTGTTTGCTTGTTGTTTGTTACTATTTTCTCCTATCATTACCCTTTAGTCTATTGAGTCATCATTATCTTGAAATCATTGCACCCCATAGGCATTTTTCGTGGAAACTTTATGGCCTTTGCCCCCAATTTCCTTTAGGACATCTTACTCCTCCCCGTTGAGTTAAATTTCATCCTCCTAGTCCTCCATGGAGTCCCCATATGGACTATATTTCTTCTTATTCTTCTAGTTCTTCCTTGTATTACGCATGCTCCCAACCCCGTACTGCGACCATGTCAGGCACCAACGTAGTTGCGGGAAACCAAGGTGGTAACCAAGGTAACCCCATAGGAAGAACATCTATTGGTATGGTCACTAACCTCCCATTGCTCCCTATATGGTTGGTTTCAACCTCCCTGATTTCACCAACTCATCAACAATCCTCTTGTCCATGACCCCAATTGGTATGTTACGCCTAACAAAATTCCTTCTGACATCCCCAAGTTCAAAGGTAATCCTGGAGAAGATCCCACAAATCATGTTCACTCATTTCATATGTGGTTTTCATCTAATTCCATCACAGAAGACTCCATTTGTCTTCACCTTTCCAATGCACCCTTATTGGCATTGCTACCAAATGGTATGTGAACCAACCTCATGCATCCCATTCCACTTTGATGACTCTCTCTAAAGTGTTTCTTTCCTATTTCCAGATATCTCTCTGATACGACACCGATACCAAACTTTTCATCTCTTTTCGTCAAACTTTTGCCACCTACCTATCTGACCATGTTAAACAATGGCACAGAAGGAGGAGAATGTGTAGGGCCCCTGAATTTAAAGACCGTGTCTATATGGATTAGTTCCTTAGAACACTTTTGGCCCACATACATAAGGATGTCACTTCTCACTTCCCTCAGTTTGAGGAAGAAGCACTCCTGATAGATTTGAAATATGACCCGATCTATGCATAGTTAGGTTATGTTTATACTATCCTTACCAATTTGCCTTGAACTGGAGTTGCTAATGCACTGGGGACATCTCATGCTACTGATGGTATCGTTGGATCTATCTGACACCCTAAACATGCACCATATCCTTAACCTCACATGATTTATGGTCAACCCCGGGGGGGGCCATTTCCACTTACACTTGTCCCCCTCTCAATCCTTTGTGTATCAATGCTTACCAAGTTACAAGCACATCATATGCATATCCCCATCTGCATCAGTTGATGCTAGGGTAAGCAATTGTTCCCTGAGTTATCATAGCGTTGTCGTGAATCCTTTCTATCCTTATGCACTGCCCAATGCTCTAGCCCCTTCGTTTCCAATGCCTCAAACTCCCATGCCTCCTCCACATTTGCCACAATAGCAACTGCCTCCTCAAGGTCAAGTGTATGCTCAATAGAGTGCAACCAATCCCCCCCAATCTCAAGAGAAGGAATAAGGGGAAAGGTAACTAGAATCACTCATCTCAAGGTAATCAAGGAAACTAAGGTCCACCACCTAATGCCCCTAAGGGTGACCAACCTAATCCCACAACCCAGCAACAAGGCAGACAACCCAAGCAAAACAATGTTTTTCGAATGTTTAAACCTTGTGCATGTGTTGTGTATTTGGCCATTATATTCACGAATGTACCCTTTTACCTCAAATACTCCAAGCATGGGAAGCTTAAGCAATTGATTCTAGAGGACCTCAACCCATTGCTCCACCTCCTCCCCTTCTCACTTACTCACAACGGTTGTGCTTATCAATCCTTTCCCCATCAAGGATATGTAGCTACCCAACCGACATAAGGGAATGCAATGCCTCAACCTTCACAGTCTGGCCAGAACAATTATCAAATCCTCATGATGAATTCTGAAGAAGTTAACATCGAACAAGTCAACTTCCAGACTTGATCGCGCTAATAGACCAACCCCCTCCAAAGTCAACGACTGATTCCCAACCCAAAGTTTCCTAGCAAAAGAAACCTAACTTAACCTTGTTTATAACATTTAGTGACCTGAAATAATTGAGCATGGAATTTGATCTAAGAACTATGTTGCATGCATGTGCTAACTTAGAAATTGAAGAAAAAAAAACCTTTTTGATGTTTAGTTTTATGAATGCAAATGCTAATTTCCAACTTGTTATTTAGCAGGGGAGACAGGTATCGAGGAAAAGGTATGGACTAGTTTCAAGGGTATGGAAGCTAAGTGGAGGCCTAACCTAAGCTCAGATGACCATTTATGCTCAATTCAAGCTTAAAACATGTCATTATAGGGTTTCCTGTAGTACTACAGGATGTCGTAGTTCTATTACAGGATGTCCTAGTTCTACTACAGGATCCCCTGTTTTACTACAGGAAATAGGTCGAAAGCTTATAAGGAGGTAGGAAAGGTGGAATGAAGTGTGGGAAAGGTGTCTAATGGGGAAATAAGGCATCAAGGAGGTGCACACTTCCCAAGTCTCAGTCAAATGCTTAAAGATGGTTGGATTTGCTCAATGGAAATAACCACTTTGCTTACAAAACAAGAATTCAAATTAGGGTTTGGTGGACCTTGGTAGTGTAGGTGGAGAAGACTTGGATGAGGCGAATGGGATTTGTTCTTCTTGGAAATTAGAAACTCCTGCAACAACATACACTCTTTTCTTCATTTATGAACAAATTCATTTATACATGGAAAATATGAGTTGAATGGAGGAAAACATAGTTATTAATAGCTAATGGTTAAGTTTATGAATGGAAGTGCTTCTAAACCATAACAAACTCAAGATATCAAAATGACAATTGTAGATACTTCTAGGAAATTTAGAGACAATGATCTATTCAACAAGAAACCCTAGGTTATGCAGAAATCAAACAATAAATCTATTTTTCTAGGCTGTGTGAATGGAACCCTCAAATCATGATCCCATAAGGGAGATGAGGTGAAAGCCACTATCACAAGCTTTTATGAAGTGTTTACTATCACTCTGATACCACTAATCTATCTATCCACAAATGGAAGAAAACTAATTAATCATCCAAATACTTGCAGATTATCAAAACCAAAATCACTTCAGCAACTAACTATGAATGTAATCTAAGCATACATGTAGAAAAATAGGGACCTCTGGTGCTAGGGTTGGGCCCTAACCCATGAGCTTCAACCCTATGAGTCAAATCAGTGTTGGATCAAGGGAATTCTTCTCATTTTCATTAAAATATCAAAAATACATAAGAGTTATCAGTCACAATGCCTTAGCTCGAAAATGCCTCTTGGCTACAACAAAAAAAGTCGAATTCTAATGAGGCTCTAAGCCTTCTTATTTATACAACTGAAGCTACCAACAACTTCCTTAAATGTAGGAAGGCTTGGCTCCCAACTCGAGATCAACTTGTCTTCAACTATCACTGTCTTGGCTGCTTGTAACTCCGAGTTGATGATATCTGGTGGAGGAATCTTCAAGTGAGTGAGGAGTTAAGGAGGGAGATCCAATCTCCTAAAATCCCTCTTGCTTGTCTACTTCGCGTTCCTGCTCTTTAGTTAGCCAAAATTGCTCCAAATCTTGCAATTAATGCACATTAGGCCACAAGACATAACATCTCATCTTTACCCTTCTCACTAAGAAAAATATAACAAAACATGTAAATAAATGTGAGAAAAGTTGGTTTTAATAAGATGGAGAGTGGCATTAAGGTCCATATAATTTACCCATTGATGTATCCTCCTCTTGTGGATAAAATCCTACATGCTTCTTTATTTCCTCCCATTGATTTCTTTCTTCTTCTTCCTTTATTCCTTCTAACATACCCAAGAGCAATGGTGGACTGAGTTTCAAGCCAATCCAATTGATTTTGAGTCTCTATAGTGCCTTCTTATACAGTGGGGTCCTTCTAGTGCATCCCTCATTCTTTAAGGGGAATGATAATCCCTGATCTTTAGGATGTATGGTAAGGTTCCCCATCTCCTTTGGCATGCTTATTAGCTTTCATCCCCTAGCAATATCAAAGTTTCCTCAAAATGAGTGACTGCTAGCTGTTGTGTAGCTAGATATCTTAGTGCAAGTTGGGAATCATTGGTGATGAGGTTGTGGGTGCTAATGACAACCATGGAATTGATTTGTTCCAATATTATGTAAAGGAGCTATGTTTATTCTCTTTCCAACACTCTTTTTACTTCGTTAGCCCTGGCCTCCTTGTGACTCATCCATGATGCCAAGGCCATCAGTCGTAAGTCCCCCAAATTTGGATTGGGTCCCACACATTCAAGTCTGTTAAGGCCAAGTTATGTAAGTAGAATATAGATATCTTGGCCCTGTCCTCCAAGGTGCTTTGGTCACAGAGATCAATGAACTACCTATAGTCTTGGAAAGTCATAGGCCCTCGTTGTGCTAGGGTCTTTATTTGAAATTGCAGCCATTGCCCTTTTAGGTACAAGGAATATGATTTTATTGGCATCTTGCACTGGAGTGCCTCCATATAGAGACTTTCCATAGTGGCCAATTGCCTCTCTTTTTCATGTACATGCCTCCTCAGCCATGTGTTCTCAACCTCTAGTTGAGATTTCATCACTCGTTCCCTATCTCTTATCTCACTCAACTCTTTGCCCATCTCTAGCAGCTTCTCTTCCATATGGCCCACATCCTCCACTCTCTTTGATTTAGCAATTTTCATCTAGTGATGTGTCCTTGTTCTCTCCTTTTCAAGCTCAAGGAATAGAAGGATGGAAAATTTATGTGGTATTACTCAGCCTCCCTCAATGAATCTATAATAGGAGCTGAGATTGGGTTGTGGGCTAGGTTACTACAGCTCTTGGGATTACTCCCTTATCGTCTTTAGAGTATATGTATCCCCCTGTACTTGTGTTTTTGCTTCCTTTCCTTTCCTTTGTCCATGTTATCCTTCCTCCTCTTTTTTTTGTGTTTCTTGTAGTGCTAACAGAGTTTCCTGTAAGACTATCTGTGTTTCCTCTAGGAGGATTTTCCCTTTTTGAAAGGGGGTCAAATTTTCTTTGATTTGCTTTGCTAAGGTTGACCTGGTGACAAGCCTCCTAACATAGGTGATTAGTGACCTTGTGGAAGCCTATTTTGATGTGCCCTCTTCACCTTTCATTCCTGGGGAGACTAGCTTTTCTTATCCTCTTGGTGAGTCTTAATGATGATAGGATTCTTGGTAGGTGTTTGCGGTATCCCTTGTTTTATCCTGGTGTTCCTCCTTGTTTTATGTATAGGGGACTCTGTCTCTGCCTTTTTCCTGTTGACTTTATGGGTGTGCTTAGGGCAATCAAGGCAGCAATTGACTCCTTCTCTATGGGTTCGGGAGACACTCTTGGGGATTCCTTCCCTTCCTTTCTATGTATTTCAGGGATTTTCTCATCCTTTTGTGCGTCTTCCCCACTATTATTCTCTCCCTTTGTTTCATTTATCTATGCCTCCTCTTCTTCCTCTAGCTCATCCTCTTCTCCTTCTTTAGGTTCTTCTTCCTCTTCTTCAGGCTCTTCTTCCTCTTCTTCTTCGGGCTCTTCTTCCCCTTCTTCGTCTGGTTCTTCTTCCTTTTCCTTGTCACTAAAGTTGGGTGTCTTTCATACTCAATTACTTGAATTACATCTTCTTTTCCATGTTTTCAAATGTGGGCCACAAAATAGGGATTCTTAATTGGCTTAGGGCCTCCTCTAGTATGAGCTTGATTAGTCCATGATGTGCCAGTTTTTGATGCTTTCCTTCCTGTACCTTGATGCTCATGTCTATTATTGATTGCAATAATAAGTAGGGCACACTAAGTCTTCCATTAGGAGGTAGCTCTTCTCCAAATCCGAGCTCATGGAGGAGTTTAAACTAGTAACCATAGACTATATTGAGCCTTCCCTCACAAGAAATATACTTGAGAATGTGATAGCTTACTTCATCCCAAGGATATGGAATGCTCTCCCTTCTAATCCCATTTTTGTCCTCAATTGGTTCCTTGTCTTCCAAGAAAAAGTTATTCTTGGCATAAGTGCTACTAGCTTTATCCTCTTTTCTCCATTGTAAACCTAGAGGAAGTGTAGTGATTCTGTTGATGCTTTCAGGGGTAATTGTTACTAACAATCCTCTCACTACAACAGTGGCATTGACTATAGCTTGAGGTGTGAGTGATATTGCAAATTCCCGAGCTAAATCATCATCATATCCTCTAAGTAGCTCGAAGAATCCCAACCCTTGATGCCTTCTAAATATCTCTACCATAGGAGGATGGAGATGCATTCTAGTTGTTCTTGTGGGCTCCCTTTTGTTGAAACCTCCTCTCATCTTCTCTCTCTATCAATCTGATTGTATGTAGTTTTTTGGCTTTATCTTAAGAGATTTCCCAGGTAACTGAGGGTTTAGAGTTTAGGAGGATGATAACTACAATGCCCCCTTTATCTCCACACAATTATGTCTATCTCTATGCACACTGTAATTACTAGAAAAAATGACAATTTATTTTCTTTTCCTATTTACATATGAAAGCACAGAGGATATGGGCCACCTACCTTTCATTGGAATTCCTTGTTTGAGGAGAATTCTTGAATAGCTGGGCCCTAGGCAACCCCTTGTAGAATTTTTGACAATGCTCACTATTTCTTGTAGTTTTCCTGTGTTTCCTGTAGTTATCATGCAACCCTTTCTCGTAATCATCACCCACTCCTGTACAACTTAACTCGGCCATCTTTCCAATTTATTTCATTTGGTGTGACCTTTCCACGTGTCCAGCTGACTAGAACTTAAATTTTTGTTTTCGAGTTGAGGGTGGCCAAGTTAACTGGCTACCTTCAGCTTATAAAACCAAATTTTTCATATTCCTACCATTTTTATCATATTCGTACTTAGGAGAGAGTGTGGATGAGGTGCCATACCTGTGGCTTCTTTTTCTTGGTTGATGCATGCTAGAGGGTGGCTTTGTTGTGCTGCTTCTAGTTCAGGTACATCTTCTCCTTTGCTCTTGTTCTATTGATTTTCTATTTTTGATTGGTTGTCTTCTTGTTGTGATGTGCAGGTGTTGGCCTCTTTTGCTGCTACTGAGCTTTAGATAGGTGCCATAGTGCCTGCAGGTGTGCTACTAGTCTTCCTCTGCATGGGTGCTGAAGGAGGAGCCTGGAGGCTGTTGTTGTTACAATATAGGCTGCTATAGGGTTTCCTGTAGTACTACAGGAAATCTTGTAGCTGCCTCTTTCTGATTTTTTTTTTTTTTCTTTTGCTTGGACGAGGAATAGGTGTTGAAGTTGGAGTGGAAGAGGAGGAAATTGGGAGATGGAGTGGTAGATGAGGTAGGCTACTGATGGTATGGCCCTTTTACTTTTCTTTGTTTCTTCTCTTCTTTTTTTTCTTTTTTCTTTTTGTCAGTGGATTTCTTAATGGATACATATGGTGACATGGTCATGAAATGGCTTTGGTTGAAATGTGGTGAGGTCAATGGCCTCCTCCTTCAACCCAAAATAGGCATGCATTATGATTTCTCAACCGGGATTTCATTCCTGTACATTTTCAGGACTTCTTGTAGTACAACAGGAAACTCCTATAGTAACTACAATAAATCTTGTAGAAGTTAGAAAATTGCATGAAAATTGGATTTTTGGTGGTTGGAGATGAGTATGAATGAATGACGCATTGTGGTAATGGAAGATATGAAATTAATGAAGGAAGAATGGGTTTTTTCATGGCTTGCTTCCCTATGAACTTGGTGTCCATTATTTTCTTGAAACCTGCAAAAACCAGGAATTGTTATGAGTGGGCAGGTTTGAGGTCCCTGCCCTTACATTTTTGTGTTTTCTCTCTCTTTTTTTTTTTTTAAGAAAACCAGGTCGCCTCAAAGGAGGTTTTCAACTTGAGTGCCTGCCCTAGGCACCTCAAGGGAGGTTTTCACCCAGGGGCCTTTTATTTTTTTTCTTTAACTCTTGGGTTGCTTCAAGGAGGTTTTCAACCCAAAAGTGGGCCTTAGGTGCCTCATGGAGGTTTTCACCTAGGTCTCTTATTGTTTTTTTCTTTTCTTTTCTCATTTTTTTCAGAAATTTAATAGTCTTCAAGAATTTGGTGAGGTGGAAGTTGAGACTCCTTCAATCAGCATTACTTCCTTATTGATACTACTGACGAACTCTTCCTTTGATAGGGGCTTTTTGTAAGCTTTCAATCTATGCCCATTGACAAGCAATGGGATACCTTCTTCATCAATGGTTCTCATCTAAACAACCCCATTGCCTTGGCACTTTTATATCACATATGGGCCCAACCATTTTGTTATCAATTTTCCTTTGAAATCCTTGAACCTGGACTCATACAACATAGCCCAATCACCTTCTTGAAACAATTTTCCTTTGATATTGTTGTCATGCCAAACCTTTCTTTGTACTTGAGTCACCTATGTGCAGGAGAGCCTGCATCTTGAATTCATCTAACCCGTTGAGCCGGAGCAACCTCTCTTATTGTTCCCTTGTAACATCAAAATCCAGCTGTGATGCCATTCTTAAAGTGTTGTACTCAAACTCAATGGAGAGCAGAGCCTTCTTCCCATAGACCAAATCATAAGGGGTGAAGCTAGTGGTTGTCTTCCACGTTGTATTGTAGGCCCAAGTGGCCTCCACTAGTCTGTCAGCCCAATCCTTCCTGTTGCTGCTCACCACCTTTGTGAGAATGATTTCCAATGCTCTGTTGGTAACTTCTTGTCCATTGGCCTGAGGGTGGTAAGGAGTTGATTTCCTGTGCTTTATCTTATGCTGGATTAACAGATACTCAATCATGTGTGAGGTTAACTAAGTTCCCTAATCAATGACTAGCTCTCTAGGGTATCCAAACTTGTAAAACACTTCTCCCTCAAGAAATCAACCACTTTCTCTTATGTGGCTACCTTGACAGCCTTGGTTTCAACCCACTTTGTCAAGTAGTCAGTGCACACAATTATGTATTTTTTCTGTCCTGGTGGTGGATCAATGGGCCCAATGAAATCCATTCCCCACTTGTCAAGTGACTCAAAAATCACTTGAGGTTGCAAAGGAATTTCATCCCTGGGAGTAGGTTTCCCCATTCTTTGGCATCGACCACATTGGCTAGTATATCTCCTTGCATCTTGGTGGAGAGTGGGCCAATAGTAGCCAGCTTGTAGTATCTTGAAGGTTGTCCTTTTGGATGCAAATTGAGCTCCACAAGGCCCATCATGATAGGCCAAAAGGATGTCAAAAAATTCCTCCTCCCTGACACATCTTCTCAGAATTTGATCTGGGCCTAGCTTGAAGATATTGCCCCCAAATCTGAGTGAATGGGGCACTTTTCCTTATAATTCTACTCTTTTACTCAGAGGATAGATTTAGAGGGAACTGTGTAGCTACTAAGTAGTTGGCTATGTCAACAAACCATGAAGAGAGAATTGAAATAACGAATAAATTCTCATCTGCAAGCTAGCCATCAACCATTCCTTCCTCACTTGCAGACAAAGCCAATCTGAACAAAAAAATTGCAACTACATTTTCTCTACCAGGCTTATCAATGATAGTTAGATCAAATTGTTGTAACAAAAGCAACCATCCAATAATTGGGCAATTCACATGGGGTTTGTTCATCAAATATTTAACAACAGCATGGTCAATATGTACAAAGGTCTAGTAAATAGTGATGTAATGCCTAGATTTATTCAAGGAATGGACAACAAATAGGAGCTCTTTTTCAGTCATAGTATAGTTTAATTCAACCTTGGACAAATTTTTGTTGATGAAGTAAATGGCATAAGGTAGCTTGTCATCTATCTAGCCCAGAGTAGCTCCTATAGCTTTTTCAGAGGCATCAGCATGGATGTGGAAAGGAAGACCCCAATTTGGGCCTCATAGTATAGGTGCAGTAGTCAACTTGTCCTTTAGGATTTCTAGGGCCTCTCAGCAATGTTCTGACCATAAAAATTCGGAGTCCTTGGCCAATAGTCCAAACAAAGGTGAGGCTACCTTTATAAAGTCTTTTATGAATCTCCTATAATATCCAGCTAATCCTAAGAAACTTCTAACATCCCTCTGCTTCTGAGTAGGGACCCTCTTTATAATAACTATCTTAATTGGGTCCACTTGCAGTGCTTCCTGGGATATTGAGTGACCTAGAACAGTCCCTGCAGTCATCAAGAACTCACACTTCTCAAGACTAAGGGATAAGTTCATTTCAATGCATTTGTTTAATACCTTTCCCAAGATAGAGAGAGCCTCCAGGAAATCACACCCATAGGGGGTGAAATCATCCATATAAATTTCCACAGAGTCATGGACTAGCTCTGCAAAGATGCTTAGGACTGCCCTCTGAAAAGTCGCAGGGGCATTGCATAATCCAAAAGGAAGGACCATATAAGCAAAGGTACCCCAAGGACAGGTGAAAGTGGTTTTATCTTTGTCCTTTGGGTTGATCTGGATCTGATTGTAACCACTGAATCCATCCAGGAAAGAGAAGAATTGCTTTCCTGCAAGACCATCTAATATTTGGTCAATGAAAGGTAGAGGGAAATGGTCCTTTTTTGTGGATTTGTTTAGCTCTCTGTAGTCCACACAGATCCTCCACTTCCCATTTTTCTTTGGAACCAGAACCAGAGGAGATACCCACTCACTATTTGAGATGGGGTAAATGAACCCTGCATCCAACAACTTTTGTAGTTTTTCTTTGACTATATCCTTGAGGGTTGGGTTCATTCTCCTTTGAGGTTGGTGCACTGGCTTGCAGCCTTCCTTGATGTAAATGTGTTGATTACACATCGAAGGTTGCACTCCCTTAATTTCCTTGTAACTCCAGGCAAATCCATCCAGATGCTTTCTTAACATGTCACATAACTCCTCTTCCCAATGTGCAGAGAGAGAGGGGTTGATTTTCAATGTTTTTTCTGGATCAAATTCTATCATCTTGACATGAGTAGGACTTGAGTCAGCTAGGCACAAATCAGTCCAAGGGTTATCTTCATCTTTCTTCATTAACTCCTCAAGAGACGTGGTGTTGAGGGGTTGATTCTGAAGGATTTTCTCAATCAGGTCGTCTTCATCAGGTTGCCCCCCTCCTATAGTAGCATCTAGGGTACAGATTGGGGAAGAGTAGAATTCATCTTCCTCCTCCTCTTCTAACCATAAAGGTAAGTCATGCTCCAAAGATGGTTGGGCAGAAGGGTACAAGACCAGTTGTTTGGAAAAATGCCCAATTTTAATGGTTATATTCCTAGCCCTGCAACTTATGTAAGCATCAGCAGTGGCTAACCATGGCCTTCCAAGGATGATAGGATAACCATTGAACTTGGTCTTAGGTTGGAGAACTAAGAAGTCAGCAGGGTATTCCTAGGAATTAATGGAGACCATCACATCCTCAACAACTCCCTCAATAGCTATTGTGGCCCTGTCTGCAAGCAACAAGATTGTTGTGGTCTTTCTTAATGATCCTTGGAGATCCAACTTAAGCATAGTCTCCTTAGTCATCAGATTGATGGCAACCCCAAGATTGATCAAGGTATGGGCGGCAATAATGCCATCGATGTGCCCATCTACCACGAGACTTCTAGGATCTAGATACTTTGGGAAAATCACTTGCCCCAACATTAAGTTGGACAGTTGTCCATTGACATTAATGGTAAGGTGTCTTTCTTTTGCCTCCCAGGATGTTTGAAACATTTATCCTTGATTAACTTGTTGTAGATGGGTACATCCTTGATAGCTTGGAGGAGCGAGATTTTAACACACAAGTTTTTCAATTCACCTAGAAGTTCAGTCTCTTATGGGGTGTTCTGAATAGGATGGATTAATCTCTAAGGGAAAAGAGGTGGATTTGCTTGAGGGAAACTCTCCTCCTTTTCCTCTTCAAGCTCCTTAGGTGGAGATGAAGGTTGATTATCTGGAAGCACTCTTCCAGACCTGAGGTTGATTTCTTTAATTTCCACAACATAGGCAGGGTAATATGCTTCCCCATTCTAGACCTCTTGTGCCTATCTATTGTTCAGGTTTAGATTTGGTTGAGTAGGCATCTGAGGTTGCTTAGGTGGAGAAGGGTGTAGGAGTTATGGTTGAGATGGAAGTGGAGGCAGTAAGGCTGGAGATTGGTTGTATGGGGGCCTCCACCCCTGAGATGGTGCATTCCATTGATGTTGTGGAGGAGTATATGGCTGAAATGGTTGGTTTGTAGGTTGGGAATGGTACTGAGGTGCAAAAGACCAGGGAGAAGGTGTGGACCATGAAGGATGAGTAGGAGGGCACCAAGGGGGAATTGATGTATTATGGTTAGGGTTGTAATATGAATAGGATGCCACTTTCATGCCTTGCTGGTATGGTCGAGGTCCTTGAGGCCTCCTTTGGTTGATATATCAGAGTTGTTCAATCACCCCTTTAGTTCCTTAATACACAACTTTCAATCCAGATAGAGAAGGGCACTTGTCTATGGAGTGGTTCTCCTTGCAGATCGAGCATATATTTATAAGATTCAATGGACATTCATTCTTAGGGCACATTCTGGTGCATCTAGGGCAGAATGCAGCTAAGGCTCTTTCTGCTTCCTCTTGATCTGCATGGTGTCCATTTGTAGAGCCAAGATATGCAACTTTTCACTCTTGAAGTGTTCCCAATTTCACTTTTTATGAATGTGTTGGAGGAGGATGAACTGGCCAAAGCTTGACTAGCCCTACCCTTGTTTCTGGTTGCCTTAGAATGATTTTTGAAAACTGTCTTGATATCATCATAGGGTAACTGATAGATGTCCCCTCCCGACAACAGGTTTAAGGTTTCTAGGAGATATTCCCTGATCCCTCTAAGAAGGACTAGCTTAAGTGATTCAGGATCGAGGGTGCACCTAACCCTTTTGTAGCTGAGTTGGAACCTTTCCTCATAACCTTCCAAAGATTCATCATGTCCCAAGGTCATTCTAAAAATGTTCTCTTTGGTATCTTTGGACCTGCAATAGTCCCTATACTTATTGTTGAAGGCTTGTTGCATTTGAGCCCAGGTGGCGATGTTGTCCCTAGGTAACCCCATGAACTAGCACAAGGCTGCATCTTTGAGGGTGGGGGAACAATTTTAACTTTTGGTCATCAAAGGTGTAATCATAAGTTCTGCATATGACAACAAACTCAAACAAAAGGTATCCAAGTCCTTTGAGGTCAAGCCATGGAAGTGAGGAAGGGCAGAGGCGCTTATTTTTTTCATCCTAGCATCTCCATTAGTTTCTCTAATGGAAAAATCACCCTCATCTCTATTCTTAGCTCCTTCTTTGTCTCCAATCCCATTTCTATTTTTAGCCATGGTGTAGGTAGGTGGAATGGTCTCTTCTTCTTCCCCAATAGGCTCTTCAAATATCTTTGGTTGTTCACATAATGGGTCCTCTAGCTCACAGCCATCGAAGAAGAGAGAAGGTTGGTTGTTCAATGCGGTGGGGGTATTTGGAAAATTTTTCCCTAAGTTGTCTCTACTCCTATGAGGCATGAAAGGAGTTTGTTTTTTTTCCTCAGGGTTTTTTTTAGAATTACTTGTAGAATGGAAAGAAAGCAAAGAATTGCAACTATTTGTTGAATGAAACTACCTACAGAATTCGAAAGAAACCAAAGATTGCAACTATTTGTTGAATCGAACTACTTCAAGTTCCTGCACTTTAATTAGCCAAAATTGCCCCAAACCCTGCAATGCACATTAGGCCACAAGACATAGCATCCCATCGTTACCCTTCTCACTAAGAAAAATATAGCAAAACATGTACATAAATGCGAGAAAAGTTGATTTTAATATCCTGGAGAGTGGCATTAAGGTCCATATAATTCACCCATTGATGAGCCTCATAAACTCTTAATAATACCATCCCTTTTTTAACTAATGTTTCTCTTGGAGTCTACAAACATTCCACACTGCTTGGGGTTTATTATGGCCCAGCTCCTACCCCTTCTGAGCCTATCTTTTTGAGTGTTTGCATGCTTCAAGCATCATGGGATGTAGGAAAGCGGTGTAGTACTCCTTCTCAGCAACCAACTCCTCCACAACCTCCTGCTCCCAACTCAACTAAGCCTTTAGGTATAATTCCTCTTGGCCAGTTTTCATCTGTTGGTATCTCTACCTATCCTTTTCAACCAAATTTTTTTCCCTGGGTCTTAACCATCCTAGGGTTGTTCCTTTAGGTCATTACCCTTTTGGTCAGATAAATTTCTTATTCCCGCCACAGGGAATCTTTTCTACCCCTATAATGGCTACGTTGAGTCTTCCTAACACCACCTTAGGGATCTCAGTCTAGTACATTGATGCTACCACAAACACTCCTCCTGAATACCTCAAACCTTATACAACTTTGACTCTGGTTCAACCCATTGTAACCACCCCTTTCTTTGCTTTAGTTCCTCAACAACCTCAATAGGCCACCACTCTTGTTCCGAAAGCATCTGGTGAGGGGGGAAAAGCCCAGAAAAAGGACACCCAAGAACACAGTCAAGCAACCAAAAAGCAAAAGAAATAAGACTCTTTTCAGATCAAAGTAACAATCAAAGGAAAAATCAAACCCATCAATGGATTCCCCAGCGGAGTCGCCAATTTGTCATGCGGAAAGAGTTATTTTTGCGGAAAAACCTAACCTCCCTAGGAGTCTAAGACTCTCTAGTGACAAACAAACCAAACAAGAGCAATCCTTCTCTAAACACACATTATTCTATGAGAGATCAAGTGTTTTCCGATCTTACCTTAGGTCCAACGCTTGTTGTAGCAGTCCAGCCTTGCTGATCCAGATGAGCTCCTCCTTCACTTTAAGACCTGCATACACTAACAAAGCAAACGATTACATAACACCTGAATATTCATCATAAAACAAAGCATATTAATCACATAGACCAAGGAGTACATGAAATAATTCATTAACAACAAATCATTGAGAAGAATGGACTTATTTGTATTAAGGAAACAAAAAAGGAACCATTACAACCTGAGCCTTGGTGTTGTGCAAGCTCCTCCCAGGGTCCAACAAGAGATTTCCTCTACTTTGACAAGCTCACCCACTCCCAATATGGCAACAAGAAAGGATAGTGATCTCTCCTCACAAGTCAACAATGGAAGTCCTAATTTCAGCAGCATTTACCCTTTAGAATGTTCAGCTTTCAACCTCCCCTCCTTTGGCCCAATGCCTGTATTTATAGTATTCTAGAGGAGGTTATTCAGTTCCAACATCGATGGGATACTCCCTCTTTTGGATGGGGTAGCTCCTCTCTTGATGGGATAAGCTCCTCTATCATAGGGGTGCATGAACCATCTGGAGGCGCTCAATACATGTCAAAAACTCTTCTAGAAGGCTCTAGAAGTGACCACAAATAACTTTTTAAAGATGAAACTTGCGCCTTTTGACTTTTACAGGGGTACGCACCCTAGCTTTAGTATACAGAGCGTATTACTACGCAGGTCTAATGTATATGGAGTGCGTACACGCAGGAAAGGTAGAGAGAATCTGCGTACCCAGAGATAAACATGTTTTTAAGTGACTTTCTCTCTCTTTGAGGTTTTGACATGAAGAGCAGAGGTATGGGGCTTGACGAAGAGGACAATGTGGCTATTGATGAGGCCACATACTGCAGATAGTCGGGGTGACAAAATTCAGTGTAACAAGTTGAATTGGGTTGATATTGGGTCGGAAAACAACTGCACAGCCTGATATGCAAATTCATACGGACTCAAAGGCATAAGGGTACCAAATGAGTCGAACTCAGTTTCAAAAGGAATGATCCAAGGATCATCATTAACGATGGTTCCTGATGAAATCATATGAATTGTTGCAGTAGAAGACGATGCGTTGATAGGAGGGAAAGGAAAAGTGCCCAGTAAACCGGAATCTTTAACTAACCCTACACCAACATCCCTATAAGGGATCGTCGCTTTGCCAATGTGTTGAATACTCTCAGCTGAGGCTGGGTCGGATGAAAAATATGACAACTGGTCTATCGTTACGATCTTTCCATTATGAGGGAACTTGATAATCCGAAAGACCGATGAGACAACAGCTTTCATAGCGTAAGACCAACTACGACCCAAGAGAAGGTTGTAATCTAGAGGGGCATCAACCACCTCCACATCTAGATTAATAGTTTTTTCTTCAACCCCTATAGGTAGATCCTGTAAAATACCGAACGGATGAAACCCACGGCCATCAAAGGCCTTAAGAATTGTCGGGGATTGATTGAGTGAAGGAGAACCAAGCGATCTCCAACACTGTATCGACATAATGCACGTGAAGCGCCCTCATCAATCACAGTCCTATGAACAGGTCTGTTTTTTTACTATCACTGGAATCTGGAAAGCCATTTGATGAGGTAGGCGTGGTGTACTATTTTCTAGATCAAAGACCATTAGGTTCGGATCCTGAAGGTCAATAGCTCCAATAGCCGACAATAGTAATTTCCGTTGTGCTGGACATGATTGCAGCACTTCCAGAGCCGACATTGCTGAGGGACTAACAGCTAAATCCTCAACAATGTTATAATTCCGAGCTGCTCTCGCATGTGGATTGAAAGCAGACTTTCGAAGTATACCCTTGGCGGGCGGCTTGATTACTAAGTTAGGGTTAGGTTTCTCGATCTGTAGTGGATTGGAACTAGGAGTTGAGGTTGACGGGTGAGAGTGAGAAGATTCTGCTTCTTTATCATCAACGGGATTCTTACTACCGTAGTCTTGTGACCGAGTCGCAACCCTCACATGAGACATCATCAAAATGGGTGCCCCACCGCTACTTGAGGAAGAACCTATCATTTTAGACTCTTGCTTTGGAAAGGGATCTTTCAAAACAACAGGAGTCTCGGAACCTTTGACTATTTTCACAACCTCAGCCCGATGTGGGCAATCCTTGGTATAATGATCTTCTTCACATATAAGACAAGCATATTTGGGCTTGCGCTTTTCGTCGTTGGTTTCCGACTTTTCTAATTTCACCTTAGGAGCTTTATCTACTTTATTTTTCTTCTTTCCTTTATTCTTTCCACCATTTTTTGATTTTACCGTAGATGTCTCTACGGCGTGAATATCGGCGGAAAGTTCGGGAGGAGAAGATTCACCTGTCGGGGAATCAGGTAGGG
>APFE031087810.1:0-13326 GCA_000404065.3 Pinus taeda | reverse complement strand
TTAAAATTTGAAATGCATTATAACTCTCTAAATTTAACTAGACACTTTTCACACATGCAAAAATAAAGGTATAATACAAAAACATATTTCAAACACGTAGACTGCCGTGGAACCCACAACTTTACCGGTTGTCTCTCTCTCGTCTTTCATGCATACCCAACGGCTTTACGTCTTTACCTCTGTCTCTTTTGAATGTCCAACATTACAAGGCTTAACCGTGAACCAGCGTTAACTCTAAACTGAACTCGCTCTTAGACAGCTGCGTGTCTGGAATGATAAATAATGCTAGATCACTACCACACTCAGGATATCCCTAAAACCTAAGAAAGGGTTCGAGTCTAGCTACTAGAGAAGCAAAATCATTGACAAATAAAAAGTGTCATATCAGTAGTTTTGAAAAAAACCTTACAATTACTCAATTTGCAGGCATTGAGGAGGGAAACATCTAGGAAATTTGAATGCGCTCTCCGTATTATAATAAAATGCATTTGCTACCCAGTCAAATATTTCTCAAATGCATTTGCTACCCAGCCAAATATTTCTCAAAGGTATTTATATTAGCCATTTCAAATAGTTCATATAGATTTATCTCCTTAAATCAAGTTTTTTGTTTTAGTAACAGAGATCGAAAATTAAGGGGGGTGGGCCCTTCTAGCCTATGTACTCTGTAAACTCGTGGTGAAGAAAATGAAACCAACACATTAAACAGAAAAGGGAATAAATTAGGTATTTAATCTGATTATTAGTTATGTATATTAAAATACAGGTCTACATTAACAGAGGTCTATCTTAACTGGAGATGATAGTCTATTCTTAATTCTTAATTCTTAATGGAAAATTGGCATTTGAGGCTATGAATGGCCCTTACAAATGGCCTAAATCAAAGGAAGAGGTATTAATGAAAAAATGAAGAGTCGATTGAAGAGTCCGTTCTTCCTTCCCTCCTTCAGCCAGAGAAGCATCAATCAGACTCTACATATGGCTGGGTGTGGCCCGTAATCGATCGCTCATAAATTATAACATGACAGGAGGTAATTCAAATTACCAGGGAAATGATTAAAAACAACATGATCACACATAAAACACATGCAGATAGAGGAAGGAGATACCTTTTGTAAACGAAGTATTTAAACAAAGAGAAGTGAAAATAAGATGACCGAGACCGTAGATAATACAACATATCAAAATGGCTCAGATAAGCTAGTGACGTGATCTGATTATTAAAAAACATTGTAATGTATATATTAAAATTAATATATATATTATAATATATATATTGTAAGTAATAATTCAAAATATTAATAAACATTTTATATTTGATATATCAATTATTGTAAATAAAAACAATAATATCTAAAAAAGCATCTAATATAAGTATAAAACTCGTATGTATATATTATATATATATATATATACTATATATACTATAATAGAATAATATATACTGAAAATGATGTATATATACATAGTATATTATATATTGTAAATATATATTTTTCTATTTAAAAATTGAAATGCATTATAACTCTCTAAATATAGTAGATATATATTGAAATGTATTTAAAAATTAAAACTATGTAGACCCAACAGAACCATGGAAAGTGTGGCATAAAGCAAAGGAAGAGGTACTAAACGATATTCCTTACCAGTAACGTAAAATAGGGAAGCTCTCTGCCGCGTTTGAAAAGGTTCGGTGCTGACAATTTGCCAGGGTTCGACCTACCCTTGAGCGATATTATTCGGGAAAAAAGCCCCTCTGATTTAATGTTTGATAGGTAATAAAGAAACAATGCATAACTAACCAACAAACAAACTTAAAAATATAAACAAATACAAACAATGCACAACTAACCAACAAACAAACTTAAAAGTATAAACAAATTTACTAGTTATATTTACATTTTTCCCGGGCAAGTAAAATACATGTTTTATACCAAATATTCAGCTATATACATCATAAAATCATATCTCACTCATGGTAAAAATTTTCAATGTGGACATAATCAAACAAACAATTTCTTCATATTCACAGAAAACAGAAACTGACTGCATCTGCAACACAATTAAAAGCATATCTGACCTGCAGTATACTCCTCACCATTAGAAAACGATAAACTTTAAATTCCCAAATCTCTCAGAAGTATTCAAATTCAGCCTAACTAGAAAATACAACTACCCGCAAAGAGCGAAAATTAGGAAAAAAAGACACAAAAAGCACACTCTTCAGAAAAGATAGGGAAAACCCGAACAGATGACGACAAAGTCAGTGTAAAAAGACAGACCAAAACTGTAGAAGTCATTTTTCT
This sequence comes from Pinus taeda, assembly GCA_000404065.3. Classification (NCBI taxonomy): domain Eukaryota; kingdom Viridiplantae; phylum Streptophyta; class Pinopsida; order Pinales; family Pinaceae; genus Pinus; species Pinus taeda. The sequence continues at coordinate 11,020 of APFE031087810.1, read as the reverse complement.
CTGCTGACAAATAACTAGGGCCTCAAAAGGCTTATTGAAGCAAATCTGGGTATGTTAGCTCTGGAAAAGCCATGTAAATGCGAAGCAAAAGGCAGGAAAACACTTACAAAGAGGGCGCCTCTGCTATTTCTCTGGCCCGAAAACTCTGCTCTTGCAACTCCTCCAGCCCCGGAACTCTCTGCCACTGAAATAAAATACCGTGGGCTTTGCGGCAGGGCTCTGTGAAACACATTGAATTAGCCGCACAAACATCTGACCTAGTTGAACCACCATATGCAAACATCTGTCCTGCATGCACGACACTCAGAATACGTACCAAAAACTTAGGGTAAAATGCAACATACACTTAATCAATTAATAAGTGATATATTAGACACTATGAAAACTATGATCTACCAAACTTTAAAAAAAAAACCTAAAATTTCAATTTCAATTTAATTTAATAATATACTTCCATTTTTAATTTCAATTCAATTTAATAATATACTTCATTTTTAATTTCACTATCAAAATAATTTAATTTTTAATACTCACTATTCCAATTTTTTTATTTAAATATATTAATATACAAATATTTCATATATAAACGACAAGACGCCTAAGTGTATTATTCTTTTACCATATATTTTGAAGTAAAATATATGAATGCTTGTTTTATTCTGTATGAATGTTGGTTTTGATATCAGTTCTTAAAATAGAAATAAACTTATTGCTTTTTAAATGTGAGTTGATCGACCACATTGTTAGTCATCGTAATAGATCTTTTTCTTTAATAGAATACCACACAATATAAATATTGTAAAAAGTAAAATTATTGTAATTGTGTAATCTTTTTTAACGCATTTTATTTATACTTCGAGGTAGGTAAAAAAATAAAGTTTATTTTGCCATTATTGCACTTTGTATGGGATTACATAGACTGCATTTAACAACAACATGCTGCAATATCAATAAATAATATTAATAGTCATAAAATTATACAAAATGATCTTTGAAAACGTACAATTATTAATAAGAAAATGTTTATGAACTTTTTTTTATATATTTAATAAGTTACTTACTCTTAATTATTTTTAAAATGCTATCCACCTAAACCACTATACTATTTATTTTAAAATGCGATACTTTATTCACCTAAACCAGCATGTGGATTACCCAAAATCCAAGGTATATGTGTGTAAAATTTGGAAATGTTGAAAGCATATAAAACTTTGGATATAAGGGGGAGATGGGGAAAAATATGTCTCGAACGGAGCGAAGCCTGCAATAAGAGGTCGAAACACAAACTTTGGATAAAAATTTATTGAGCAGATAATTTTATTTCAAACATTGGCTTAGACCTGATATGTACAGGAAATTTTACTTGGTCAAAGCTAATTAATAGTTTGTCAACGATCGATCGATCGCTAATAGTCCCAAGCAGGGACTAATAATAAATAAATAAAAACTTAATATGTAACTTAAATATTAATAAAATAAAATTCCAAAATCCATTATTAATAAAAAGCTTTATTATTCACCTTAAATAATATAATTTTAAATGAACATTATATATAATCATATAATTTTAAATAAACATTATATATAGTGATATAAAGTAATTGATAATAAGTAATTGTAATTACATTTATAATACTATTTATTTTTAATTTTAGTATAATAGAGATGTATAATTCCTTCATTAAGTTTATACATAATATTTAAAATAATATTGATATTAAAACTTGCTATACAAGGATAACGAAGCTTCTCCCGTATATAGAATTCGCAAATAATATCTAAAAATCTATATAATAATAATTGAAAAGCAATTCAACAAGTAACCCAAACATTAATATAATGTATGTACTCAATATGGAATTTATACATAATATTTGAAATAATATTGATATCAAAACTTATTATGAAGGAAACAAGAAACTCTTGTCTTATTTAAAATAGAATGAATAAGGATCTTAAAAAATAAATTTTAATAACAAAAAAATCTTTCACTATGTAATTTAAACATTAATATCATATATATACTCAATGTAAAGTCTTTACATAGTATTTAAAATAGTATATATATGAAAACCTCTTAGGAAAGATATATGAAATTTCTCCCATATTTAATATAGATTTCACTATCAATATTAAAAAAAAAATAGTAAATATGTAACCTAAACATCAATATTATGTATTTACTCAATATAGAGCTTGTGCATAATATTTAGGACTATGAATGTATGTATTCAATATATAGTCTTTACAAATATATAAAATAATATTGGTATTAAATCTCACTGCTAAGTGTGTAGTAAGCAACCCCAATGGGGCTGACTTTCTAGACATGGAAAATAATTAGGAGGTGTGCCATTTGTTACAAGTCTCATATCTAGTTAAATGTTGTGGCAACTGATCGTTGTGGAGGGAGGGTATGGTACAACTTGGGTCTCCAACATTAAATATGAATTTACGTGGAAAGGTTGGCAATGGTACAAGTTTCGTATGATTGGAGGCGAGGTTACCTCCTCATCCTCCTCAAATGTTACAACTTGGTTAGACTATTGTTCCCTCTTGGTTGCTCAGAGTGGCATTTTATTGTTTCTTGGAAAGGTGGGCACAATCTTGTTCAAGTGTGACTACTGGAAGTTGTCAAGTCCATCTCTAGTCATGGTATCAATTGCTAATATGGTTCATGTAAGCTAATCTTATTTCTTTCCTTATGCAATGCATTGGAGGTTGTCTATCATTTTCTCTAGTCTCTCCACTCATCTTTAGTTTCATGGTTTCTTGGAGATTTTTGTCATAGTGGTAGCTTTATAGTGGTGGCTGGAATAGAGGTTAATATGTTGGAGTATTAGCTCATTGTCTTAGTTTCTTTAGGTCAATTAGCTCTTTGGACCCTTCAGTTGGACAATTTGTGCTATCCTTTTCCTTCGCCTCGTGATGTTTTCCTTTCAATGGTGGTTGTGATAGTAATTTCTAGGATGGTTTTATGGTTATTTTCCCTGGTTTGGTTTGATTTTCTTTCTCTGTGTAGAAAGTAAAATTATTCTGAGTGCTACCATAGTATTTTTATAGTTTCTCCATCATTTACTATGTTTAACTCTTGTTGGACGGGTTCTATCACGTCCCTAAATTGTTGTGAGATTTCCCCTTCTCTGCTTTTGGAGGAAGGGGTTCTTGATTTCCTTATTCCTAGTGTTTATTGAAAGTTCCTCTCATTCCTCCTCGACAAAGGATGAGTTGCAGGAAGGGTGGTCTAGGCAATGTCAGCACAAAGAGATGTTCTTTAGCCTATGACTCAGTGGCCACCTTGTTCGACATAGTTCCTATGGAAGTTTGGAAATATATTTTACTATAGGAAAGTAAAGAGGTTGAGGGTCACCCTTATCACTCATATTTTGAGGCAATGGGGAAGAATTAGAAATGCATTCCAAATGCTAGCGCATCTTGAGAAAAATGGCTTCATTTTCACAACTCATTCGCTTCACATTTGTAGATGGCTACTTTTCTTTGTGTGGTACTTCACGATAAAAAAGAGGAGACCTATAATCTCTTTTATTCCGTTCAAGATATCAAAACAATGCTTCATACCTTTTGGTATTGTTTTGATAGTGGGGAGACTAGATTAGCTCATGTTGAATGCTTTCTGGTTAGTAACTCTTCCTTTGGGGCCATTATTGATCCTGTAGTTGATAATGGAAAAAATCCCACTATTACTTCCTATGATCAGGATTAGAGTGGGTGGAAATCATAGTTTTTGTTGTTATCTTTGGTTTAAATGGTTCATGACTACATATAGTATGATAGTCAAGTTTTCTTGATATTTTCTGGAGAACTCAAGTGTGGAAATCATGTTTTTCTTGTCACCTGTATGGGATTGTATAAATATTTATAGTTTGATGGACGGTGGTAAGAGTATCTAGAATGGCTTTGATTTGGTTTTGTTTCACATGCTCTAGAGTTGGGGTTTCCCATTGTTGTTGTCGATATTATTTTTACCTAGTCTTTTGTTGGTGGTTTGAGTTTATGTTTTCATAACGCTCGGGATTTTGTGCTAGCATCAGAGTATACATTATAGAAATTCCCACTATAGATGAACATATTATGTAATAGACTAAAGCAAAATACAATATCTACTTCTACAACAGTTTGTGGAAGCTTAATCAAATTGAGCAAGATCAATGAGAACACATATATTTAAGAATGAGAAATCAATCTCACATAACACAGAAGTAATAACCTGGGGAAAGCCTCAACCTAAAACCCCAATCTCTATATTATCATATAAGTGGAAATCTTGTTCAAGTTACAAAAAGAATCAGCTCTCAAGCTATCATGCTCTCTCTCCAATCAAACAATATAGCTCATAGACTGAATAGACATAGTATATGTCCTCCTCAAGCCCTCCAAGCCTCCTATTTTCTTACGTAGTTTTTTTTAGGGTCGAGTGAAGCCACATGTGTGAATTGGCCTCATCACATTTACTAAACTTGAAGAATTAACTACGCAATTCTCAAGGAAATACTTTCTTCTACATGCAAGGAATATTCATAATGGAATATTCTAGCAACTGATAGTACACTTCCCCTCCATCTAATGTCAACTGTGTATTTGTCTGAGCTGACATGCATGAGTTATTTATTAGAGAATACTCAGTTATCTAAAGTGCGGTAGTTACATGTTTGCAAGCATTAACTAACTTAACTTACATAAATTAAACAAACTGTTTGAATTAATCTAACGGGACTTGATTTAGTTAACTAAGTCAACTAATTACAACTCAATATTGCAACACATCCTTATCTCTTTAACTGATGGATAAATTCCTCAATTAATGGAGAAACTATTGCATGTCCCCACATAGACTTCACGTTTGATTTTCCTTATCTAATTAACTCAAGATGAATTAATTAATTAATTTACAAACTGCTGCTAAGATCAAATTTGAACTTTACTTCACTATTTTAGTTTAGGGACTGACTAAAATAGGAAGATATCCCGAAATGCTATTTATAGAATGTTATTTTTAGCACTTCCATTTTTCCATCCATTGTTGCTAAGATCAACACTCGTTGAATTGCTATTTATAGCAGTGCTATTTTTAGCATTTCTTTTCACTATTTTCAACATACATTGTTTCCTCTCATTTCACAAGCACCTGTAATTTGGATTTCTCCTATTGAAGCCTTTCATCATATGCTTTCAACTTGACTTGTTTTGGGATAGATGGGTATGTTTGGATCAGAGTAAGTGGTTACTCTTTTCATGTTGCATGGAAGCAGCGGCTTCGTATATTGGACACTCTCGAACATTATGGATCAATTTACTAATGTTTCCCTCTATCAAAGGATGCTCTAGGTTTAGAGATCTCGTTTCTTCTGGTTTTTAAGACATTTATTATTGAAGTGCACTTGTTCTCAGTTTTTGCACAATCATTCTCTAAAACTGTCTCATTTTACAGTAGGCATAAACTCCTTATTCAAATCTTTAGTTGTTGTTGAAATGGGACTTTCTTATTGTCGTAATGGTGTTTTGATGATGTCGGGATCTTTTCGTTGTTGGAGAATCTCATCCTTTTGTAGTTTCTTAACTTGATGTTCAAGTGATCAATGTAAACATGTTTTTTTTTTCTGGGTAAAGTCTATTCTATTGATATTGAAAAGTAAAAAGATATATACAAAGAGGATTTAACCTCTGAGAGAGCATTGGGCCTCTCTCTGTCAAGAAAACATTACTAAACTGATTTTTTCTTCTGCTCTTACAGCAAATAAACATATCTCGTGAGGCTAGAGCAGTACTAAAAAAGAGCTAAAATCCAGATTACAAAGAAACAGCATAATAATAACTCGGCTTTTAGCTAAACATCCCAAAAACTCCTTGCCTCCGGTTGGCCGCTAGCTGGATATCGCCTTGCACAACGACATATTGCTGATTCAAAAAAAAACTGGAAACCAAAATGCAGAGTGACTGCCTTGAAGCTTCATACGCTGTGTAGCCATTTACCCGGGATCATCAGGGCCCTGATCCTTCTCCTCGTCTGAAACACGTTCCCAAGTCACCATCATACCATCTTCTACATCCGTTGGCTTAACTCCTAGGGGGAGCCTGAGCTGCAATATATTGGGATAGGTGTTATCTGGCCATTGCTTCGTCTTACCTGACTGACCCGCGACGTGTGGAGTTCCGGCAATGCCTTGAGACTCCCCTTCCATCCCCTCTGTAGGATGACTAATGCTGTGTTTCTCCAGCTGACTCTGAACCGAATTAACCCTGGGAGAGAGAGACTGGTTCGTTGAATCAGAATCTACACTGATGAGATCCTCCTCCTGCGACGAGTTGACCAGAGGGGTGGGAGGGTGTTCCTTCGCTGAAGTTTCAGGGCTAACTTGTTCCTCCTCCTCTTCTGAGAAGATGACAGTAACCATAGCTGTAAAAAGCGGTTTGTTCAACCGGCTTTTGAAGCAGAATTTGGCTGTCTGCACTGAGTTATTAATCGAGGAGCCAGACTCTTCAGAGACTTGGGAGGGTGGTTAGGCAATGGCAAGCAGAGAAATACGTTGAGGAGTCGACCTGCCTCGACCTCCCGACCCTCCCCTTAGACTCACATTGCGTCCCCTTCTGGGAGTTGCTCTGAGGCGGGGAGCCATGTACACTGTGTTTGGCCTGATATTCCCACTCACCGACAGAGAATGAAGGCGTATTGACTGAGAATTTGCAATATGCCAGCCAGAGGAAAAGTAGGCCTCTATTTTAAGCCCTCCCACAACCAGATTCGCCCTCTAATTGTGCTTGTGTGACTCGATACGAGACCCGTCTCTCACCCAAGCCACTGCAGCAGGTTTACCAACCTAGGAGGGGCTGCTATCGGGTGTGAGACTCCAAATTTCAATTGTAGAAACAGAGAGGGAGTGCGTTGCGTTTACCTTCAGCAACCGAGAGCGAGGCCAGGGTGGCTTCTCCTGAGGCCGCTGCAACTTCCCTCGAGGCCAAAACCACCATGAATCACCCCTGCTATCGACCTTGAGCTTGTGCCAACCACCAAATGCGTCTTCCTCTGCGGGTTTGCTCACCTCTGTTCTCCATAAAAACACCAGAATAACCACCATCATTCTCTGGCTTATCCAGCCTACATCCTCCGTCTGCTTACCTGGGAAGTGAAACAACATTAAATTGCCTTGAATGCCCATCACCTCGACTTGGATATGAGCCCGATACTTATCCTCCGCCACCTCCTAGCTGCTGCCTGCGCGTGGCTCCATCTCAAAGAACATTAAAGGCAATTGAATTCACCCGCATCCAGGTTAATCAATGTAAACATGTTTTAATGTGAATTATGAAGTACTTTAATTCACAAGAAAAAAATGATACTAATGAAATGTGAAATTCCTCCCATACCTAACATAGATAAAATAAAAATTCTCATTAAATTAAATTATTATGCATGATACTATGTAAAACCTAAAATTTGTAGGTGAGCATCTCTATAACCTCTTTAATTCTATGGTTTTATCCTTATTTTCCTATGCCTTTCACTCCAATGGTTCCCCCATGGGGGGTTGAGGAGGTCTCTCAATTAGAAATACCATTGCTTTGAAATATAACCATGCTTCCTCATGCAAATTCAAAAATTCCACAACTCACAAATCTAAGTCGGAGATGAACACTCCAACACAACTAGAAATTAAGCTAAACTAGCTACTTCTATTACTCCACCAATGAAAAATCTAAAACATATGGGTTCCTCCCTCCCTCAGAGAGACAAAGCACCAATCCTAGATATCCCCTCAAAATAATAGGGGAAAAGGTTGAATATATGTAAGAGAATGATGTAATCTAAAAAATTGTAGGTCTTTAACCCTTAAAAAAACATTTCTTAATTGACTCTACAAGAATTAGAAACTCAAGGGGGATATCAACCTCAACTTGGATTCCAAGGGTTCCTTCACAACCATATTCAATAGTATAGACAATAGCGACTACATATTTGAGGGAGGACCATATTTCGTGAATTCAACTAGCTTATTCATGAAGCCATGAATTCAAAGATTCCACCTCTACAAAGAAGACTTATACTCATCCCTGGTCGAGATCGATGTTTATTTTCTCCCTTAGGAATTTGTGATCCAAATATATTTGAAATCATTAGAAATACCATAGACCAGTTTTTTATGATCTTGAGTACCACAAAGAAAGGTTGATACTCTTCCTACATTGGACTTTTTGCTTACATAGACATTTCTAAATCAATTCTAGCTAACATTCAGTTCAATAGTGATGATAAAATATGGGAACAACTAATATAGTATGATAAAATTCCATTCAGATGACGGAAATGTAATGAATAGTACCATCTTTTCTAAGAATTTCTAGAAAAACCGCGTTAAACAAAATGTGCAAGTAAATTCATCCTTGGATTAATTAGGTTCTACCAAAATCACTTTTAAAAGGATGATAGCTAGAAAGGGAATAGAGAAATCAAATTTTGATAATGCAATGTGCCATAACCAATAAATAGTGCTCGAGTAGTTGGAAGAAAATGAGATATTTAACAAAGGAGAAAACCCCAAAACATTAGAGATTGGGTAGACTAGTCAACGACAACCCCACTCAACAAAAAACAAATTAATAGATGAAAGGAAAAGATCACCAAGAAGGTATAGAAATTAATTATAAATCAAAGAATCCTATGATGTAGAAGATCTTCAGGAAATGGGATTGTAGAACATTGAATTTTAATCTCTTATAGAGGATTAGAGAAGGAAATACCCAACACATATTCCTGAGGAGAAATTTCAAATGATATCGAGAGCATACATTTGAAATCAAGGTCTAATTATTTGTCAATCTCAAGAATCAGGCAATACCCCTATCCACAACTCTTCTTTTTCCTCTCTTCGAATCAAAAAATACTCTAAGAGATCAATTCATATGTGAACCAAAGAAAAAAGGGTGAAAAAGAAATAGCCAAATACTATGAGACCTAGGGTATTACATGAAAATCATTGGTAAGGTGTCACCCATGGATTCCATCTCTTAACCTTCCTCTCAATACCATCAAATAAATTTATGTTTTAGAATATTGTGGGTTTTAATGGGAAATCCAAAAAAAATTATCCTAAAAAATAAAATCTACTATGAACATCCTAATATTAAGATGATTCAAGAGAGAGAATTATTCTGAGTCTCTTAATAAGATTAGAAATTTTGTTTGGAGAAACTATGATTCTCTATCCCAAGATACATAAGGAGCATTAGGATGCATTTCCATCCCATTGAACCCTTCCTCAATCACTCTTCAATATTCCTTTTCTCTTCCCATGATCCTAACTGCTAACTTTCACCCTATTAGTTCAACCAGATTGAGTTTCATAATAAATATATATGGACCTATTATTCCTACTAATAAAAAGTATTCCTTCAAAACCTCTAAAATGTCCCCAAGCTTATATAGGAAAACCTCTACATTATACTTGGGGATTTAACATGATTAAGAATCTGAATGAAAATAATAATGGGATTCATAGGCCCAATGAAGAAACCTCCTTCTTCATAGAATTCATAAATGACCCAAAATGTATAGGTTTGAGTACTCGTAATGGCTTCTACACCTAGAACAATAAGAGAGGAAGCTCCTCTCAATTATTTTCATGGATAGATAGACTCATTATTGTAGAGTCTCTCTTTATTTTGGATATAAATTATGAATTTTTTATCCTCCCTTGCTATGATTTGGATCACTGGCTTGTTGAACTCTTAATGAACTAGATTAGTGATCCCACAAATAGGCCCCTCAAATTCTAGGATTTCTAGCTAAGGCATCCATACCTTCTCTCCAATGGGGAAAAATGGTGGAAATAATTAGATCATTTTCCTATGGACCTTATTTATCTCTTTAGACAACATTTAAATATATCAAAATGAAAATCAAGGATAAGATTGCTAAATATTTTGGTAACATCCACTAACAAAAGCTAAAGTTAGAACAAGAAATTACTACTATCCATCAGAAATAATATCAAATATTACTCTTGAGCAATTGGAACACCAATAAGCATTTACTCACCTCTATTTGCAGGAAATATTACTCTAGAGCAATTGGAACCAATTGTTGGGTTCATTTTATTTTATTTGGTAAATGATGGCCATAGTTCTAATACAGGCTGTATGCATCAATTTTGGTTCATTTTCATTTTTTCCTGTTGCTAGTAACTCATTTTTCTTTATTTACAACAATATACAAGTTTTCACTGAATAGCACTCTCGCTAATATCATTTCAATGCATATTTGATTATATTTACTCTTTCCACCATTAACATGTTCATTGCCTGTAATATGGTAATTAAAGTGATATATTAGCCTCAGTTGGGTCTCTTCTTAATTGCTCCTTCATTCCATGGTTCTTACCACCACTGTAAATCGATTTGTGCTAACTTAAACTCTCAATAATTGTAGGATGTCCTTACTGCTAAATTTTGTACTAGGTTTTTGTTCCCTACTTTGATGGCTTCCTTACATATGAGTGTTACAGTAATTTTGTACTAGGTTTTTGTTCCCTACTTTGATGGCTTCATTACATATGAGTGTTACAGTAATTTATCTTTATACGTAGAGTATAGGTTGAACCATTTGTGGTACCTTAAACTCTCAATAATGGTAAGATGTACTTACTGCTAAATTTTGTACTAATTTTTTGTTCCCTACTTTAATGGCTTCCTTGCATATTAGTGTTACAGTAATTTATCTTTACACGTAGAGTATAGGTTGATAGTTTATATGCAGAGTATAATTCATGGCTTTCTAGTGAATACCATCCTACCTATAATCTCCTTTCTTTGTTCCATGAAAATACCAAGTTACTCTTTCAGTCAATACTAATTCCGCATAGACAATATTATATATAATTTTCGCTACGCTTAAGTGTAATGAGGGTTCTAAATAACTTTTGTTTTGAGCAATCGCTTTTGTACATTATTGTATCCATAGGGGTTTTAACTTTAACCCTCGAGATGATACCTCATGTTTCCATTGAGG
>APFE031087802.1:0-19063 GCA_000404065.3 Pinus taeda | reverse complement strand
CACATGCGCACCAAATGCGGAGTTAAATAACAGTCAAGTTGGCATATTTTTTGGCGGACCGCCAAATTTGGGCGGTCCCGCCATAATTGGTGGACCTATCTGGACCTCCACTACAGTTAGCTGGAGTTTTTCTAGGGGCAGGCTGGAGAAACTTTAATGAGCCATAACTTTGGCTAGGAAAGTCCATTTTGGATGATTTTTTTTATTATTTTGGGTCTCTTCGGCCTTCTGAAGCCATTGGCATAGGTTTCACAGCCATCTGAGGTTGTTTGTAGGTGTTTTTGCTTCGTGGAAGTTCGAGGAGCCACTAGGGCCAAATTAGTTTAGGAGTTGCATTGGGAATTATGCAACCATTGAATGTGGAACAAAGGTCATTCCCAAATGTTTTCAGCATTCTAAATCCATTTCTACAGCTCTTTTTACCTTTTGAGGCATTCTTCTCACTGTTTAGCTTCAGGGAAGCTTTAAGGGCCACTAGGGCCATTTCAGTGCTTGAGCTGTTTTGGGGCTGCGTTCATCCATTTTTTGTGAGAAAAAACCTATGTCGGTTATTTTCAACCTTCTGAGTCTAATGGTAGAGGTTTCAGAACCAATCGAGGTCATATTCACCTTGAAATTCTCCATGCAAGTCTAAAGGGCCACCAGGGCCAATTGGGAAAAGTACTGCATAAGGTACAATTTCACTCTTTAGTGCTTGGGAAAGAGAATGTTTAGCTAATTCCTATCTTCTGATTCTGTATTTACAGTCAGATATGTCTTTTGAGACACTCATATTCTTGTATTAGCCTTTGTAACATTTTTAATACAAGAGGACAAGCCTAGTTGGAGAGGCTTGGTCCAGCAGATGTAGCCCAGAAGGGGTGAACTGCTTTATCATTTTGATGTCTTTATTTGCTGAAGATGACATGCTAAACAAAACTGATATAAAGTGTAAAACAACAAATATACATAACTTTCATAACACACATAATCACCTATTCAGCTGCAGAAAGTTATTTGTCTTATTCCACAAGACATCAAACTTCAAGTATGTGTATGTCAAAGACTTCTAAGTGTTTACTTTGCCATTTCTTTAGGAAGATCCTGTAGAGGGACAGGTAGCCTCTGGAACTCATCCTCTCTTTAGAGGTGACATGTCTGGTGAATTCCCCTACAGTCTATCTCTGTACAAGAAATAGGAAGTTTTCACCTTTTTAGAGGTCACTTGAAGTGTATATCTCACATTTGAAATTATGGAAAATGGATACCTTGCACCCTTAAACAAGTACATTCCATTTTCAGATCACCGCTACTGGCTACTAAGTTGTATAGACTTAGGCAATGGGTTTCACTATTCTCATACTAGACTCTGCAATTTAGCCCCTGCTTAGACCTCCTTTGTACATTCTCTGCGCAGTCATTCCACCAACCCCTATGTTTCTAACCTTGCTTTCAATCCTGCCATGGCTCGCATCCAAGATTGAATGCGGGGCAGGAGAAGAGGCACTTGTAGCGGGAGCATCTACCCTCCTACAATGCCTAGCCCAAACTCTGTCTCCCCTGCCTCTTTAGTTGACATTCCCAATCCTTATAGCTCCTTCTCCGGCCAGTATCCCGACACCCACAATGGAAGGGGTAGAGATTTGCTCCAAGGTGTAGGAAGGAGGGATGCTGCTATTTACACAGCCAAATTTTCCCTTCCTCCGCATCCAGCTCCCCATACAACACAATTCTATTTTTGCAGCACCCTTCATCGTCCTGTAATCACAGTCACTGTCACTATCACATTATCTGAAGAAACTGACCCACCGGCAACTCTGCCTGAGCACAATGATGAGAAGCACAGGGCAGCACCAAGCAACATGGACATTTGCAACCCAAGAAAACATCAACTCTATGAAGATGGAGCCACCCTGCATGGTAAAGTGTTGGTTGGCAGTCAACAGGCTGCTGAAGGCTAAATTGGCAACACGCAGGCTTTAGGAAGCCGACAGGGTAACACGTCTAGAGTGCATGTGGGGGTAGGCAACACCAAAGGCGCCCATCCAACTCAAGACAGCGGCCCGTCAACAGAATAAGATGATTGGTATAAATACACGTGCTTGATCGAGGAAGAACCGGCCCCGGACAATCCTTAGTCTCGACACTTGGCTACCAGGTGTTGCCCTTTTGCCAGGTGGATGCTTTTTCTACTGACTAGGCAATTTCGGTTATGTTTGTGTTTTATGGTTATGTCTATGCAGTGTTTAAGATGTTTCTTTTGGTAAAAACTGATAACCCTTTTGTGGGTTCTTTTGATTTCATGGACTGGTTTCCCCTTTGTTGGGGCAGTCAAGCTTAAACAGTCATATTTTTTTATGAACGATGCTCAGTACTATTGAGGCCATGCCTCACTATAATTATTTTTTTGTATCATATTAATAGAACAATCTTACTTAGAAAAAAAAAAAATATATATATATATAATATATATAATGATATTGAGATAATAAAATGCATCCAATAATGAGTCAAAGGAAAAAAAAGTAAATGAACCACAGGTGATGAAATTTCTCATTAGCCAAGCAAATTGTCGAGAAGAGTAAAACGGACTCATGTGCATACACCATAAAGAATGTATATCCCTAAAGTCGCAAAGTCATCCTGATGAATAAATACTTGTATTTGAGGAAATTATGATTAAAATATATCCAAGCTCTTACCATCATGATAACATTAAAGTAGCATATATATACAAAGATAATAAAAGAATACTTCATGTGAGCATAGTGAAAGATCAGAATGAATTGATTAGAGACCTACGAAGATACTTAACCCAATATTTTGAAGTTCTAAGTTTCCGAGAGAATTAAAGTGAAAGGTAAGAGCTCAAGTCTTACAAAAATTCTTAATGGGAAAAACTTTGATAAACAAAAACCTTCCTTCATAATGCTTTCGACAACATTTGTTTTTGGAAGTTTACTTAAATTTCACCTCTGACATAAGAAGTCCCGATATGTAGAATATTAAAGGGAGGAAAGATCTCGAAACAAAATTTTTTGGTAACTTTTACAAACAAAACTTACAATATTGATCATGTCCGATAACGAATGTTTTTTAAATGTATAATGTGGGAACTTTGTCTTTCTAGTACATCAAACATTCATGTATTGGAGGTTAAAATTTTCTAAGACTCTACAAAGTAGTTACGATGACTTTCATTCTGATAATGAGATAACTTGAAGTTTTGTAAAAAAAAATTGCAAGAGCACTTACATTGACCTACAAAATAAGCTTCCAAGGAAAGGAGTCTGAGATTTAATAAATATGAGAATAAATCAGGCGTGAAAGATCTCAAAAACCCTATTGAAGCTCATATCAACTTACAAGACTTTAAGACCACAAGATTACAGTAAGATAGTGAAATAAGTGCCATTTCCTTTTTTCAATATAATGGACGTGATAGTGGAGGAAAAGGAAAATGTCGATCTTGGAGAGGTAAATTTCATAATTTGTTTCAAATGCTTTCGATGTAATACAAACCCAAGAGTTCAATAAGTCATAAAGTCCAAAATTATGAGGAAAGATCTTAGAAAAATGAAAAGCAGAGGATTGGGATTCAAAATTCACCAATTAGAGGCCCTGAGTCCCTTCGTAAAAAGGAATGTGACTAAAGGGAAAAAAATATGAATGAGTGTGATAAAATGGTTCAACTCAACTTGGAAATTGTAAGATTCAGAACAAGCACAGATAAAATCATGGATAAGATCCTTCGCTGCAAGAGTTTTGTGCGAAATTTTCCTTTGTTTATAGTAAATATAAGTAAATGAATAATGTAATCGTTTCATTTCAGCTGCATCGATGAGGCAAAATATGATTATTGACTCATATTTCTAAGTAAAAAATCATGTATTCACGTGGGTCTAGACACATGCGTGTATCATAAGAAAAATATCAATGAATCACTTGGATATACTTTAGAAAGTTACGATTTATCAAACTTCTAATATATTTAAAGAAATAATGGATGATAAGTGGAGGTGGGAAGTGATATCAGAACTTCTATATCGACGATAGTATATTTAGGATTTAAAGAGCAAGCATTTGATATGAAAGCCCTGATATAGGCTAAGGATGGGAATATTAGATATTGGAAGAAAGAAGGATCGGGAATATCGAGAGTGTAGTGAATAGGTGTTTCTTATAAAATGTCTGATATGATAAAGATGGAGGTATCAGGGAGGACCAAATATCGGGATCTTGGATACCATGATATCAATATATCAGAATATCAAAACATCGAATGATCAGGATATCGAAACATTGGAATATCGGGAGACCGGGATATTGGATCATTGGGAGATCAGAGGTCTTCGGCATAGACTAATTTATGAGTTACGATACTTGCGAAGGTCAATATGCCAAGTGGAATTTGTGGGGATGGCAGAACTTAAAGTATTTAATTCAAAATAAAGTGCCCAAATTAGCTTCGCCTTTTAACTAAAATCCCCTTTAATAATTACATTAATTATTGAAAATATTAAATCGGATAATGATTTTATCATAAGTTTATTATGAGGAAAGTTACGATATTATAAGGATATGATATGAATCTTTGAATAATGCATTAATTCAATGCAAAAAGGCCTATTTGGGTTTTAATGAATACAAGAAAAATTAAAAATACTCAAATTCTGATGAAACACAAAACTTCCCTAAACATGTTGCATATTTATAAAGGATTGATTGCTTGCTTATCTCAAGTCTCCAAAATCAAGTTAATGAAAGCTTGCAAAAAGAAACAAAACATAAATAAGAAATAAATTATGCAAAATGAGAAAATAAAACAACAGATGAAGATGAACTTGATAATACATACCTAGAAGACTATTGACTGTAGGTTTACATCATGAATATTCAAGTTCTCCCATGTATATCTCAAAATTTGCATATGTTCAACATCATTTACTTATTTAATATAAAATGTTAAGTAATGAACTTTCAAATTGCATCCACCTCAAATTTATATTGGAGGACAAGAGTGGTGAATATGAGCCTTTTTAGAAATACTTGTGAATAAAAAAAAATGTCACGTTGTAGCAAATCGTTGGAATTACTTCATATATGATCAATGTGATGAAATTTTACAAAAACAAGATAATCAGTCTTTCACAACTGTGTAGGAATTGATTCTATAAGAACTTTGATATGTTCTAAGCCACTTTCCCAGAAAAT
The DNA here is from genome assembly GCA_000404065.3 of Pinus taeda. NCBI lineage: Eukaryota > Viridiplantae > Streptophyta > Pinopsida > Pinales > Pinaceae > Pinus > Pinus taeda. Next base: position 13,870 of record APFE031087802.1, on the reverse strand, counting down.
GAAAGGGAATGTCAAGGGAAAAGCTTAGGCTCACTACTGTTTAATGAAATTCTTAAATAATGAAATAAGTGCAAACATAAAAGGAATTTAAATCTAAATTAATCTATCTCTAATTCCAACTGAAAAGAAACATAACTAGGTATATTCATACTTCCAATTTAACCATGTAAACATTTTATTTCTTGCATATATGTACAGATCAAACATTAGTAATAAAAATAAAAATATAATTAAACTAAGAGAACTAAATTTGAATGTAGCATGTACATTTATTGTTAACATACTTACAGAAAGTAGCTTATTTATACTTACCTTCCCTTGAAATGTCTCTTCCAGCTGAATTTCAATTAGATCATAGAAATCTAGATGGATTTCCATTAATGATTGGAAGATCTTTAAAGGAGAAGATAATAGGCTAGATTGTGGAAATGGACTTTTAGATATAATGGCCTGCAAAAATTTGTTAGTCTTATGTATATATGTCAAAATTATTAATAATATTATGTGCAAGAAGACTTTCCAAATGTATTTCAAATGGGTTAATGGAGTATGGATGGAAGTTTGATAGATTCAATAGAAGATCATTAATAGAATTAGATAGTTGTCAATAATGTGAAAATACACTCCTTTGTTGGAACTGCTTTTGAGAAGAAAGAATCAAGTGATAAAAGTTGAACATCAATTGACATTGGAAGAGTAATAACTCTTGATGTTCATGATTGTGATTTGAAACTTCATTTTCCCATTTAGACAATGCATTAATTGATTGTTCAGTACTAAACTGCTCAATATGCCAGCATAAGATATCTAAACAATGGAAAATGCAAATAGAAATTAATTTTGAAATCAAACAAAATAATTGAAAGAAAAACATTAAAATCAAATCACTATCTGCAGTAGTAATACAATTATTGTTACAGCACAATTGGGATTGACTTGAAGTAATTTCCTCTTCACAAGGATTGGCCAGAATAATGGGATTAGAATGATTTCCAACACTAACTTGTGAATTAAAGACAGGGTCGAGATTGTGAATAGAAGTGAGAATTGAATCATCATAAAAATCATATATTGGAATGGGTTCTTGAGTGTTGAAATCATGAGTACTATTAATTGTTTGAAAATGAGAACTAGTTGGAAAACTTTCTGAGTTATAGTGTTCTTCATTTTCACATGTGATTTGAATTTGATCATGAGGATTCACTTGAGAAGAAGACAAATCAACATCCTCAATGTCAGAGTAATTATCATAAATGAGTTCACAACATTCTCTAGAATTCCCTTCAATCTCATCTGATGTATCAAAACAAAGACTATGGAGCACATGTTCATTAATTCCAAAAGAATGATCAATAGTTTTCTATTTATCTTGAAAAAAACTAATATAAAATTTATTTAAATCAACCTCTATGTTTTGTGGAATAACATTAATGCAAAGAGAGGATAAATTTCTATCAGCAAAAATATCAAGATAAAGGAAAAAATGAGAGCTTGAATAAATGAATATGAAACTATCTCTATTTGTGAATTTTTATGAATTTTCTTCATTGCAAATTTCTTATTTATGGTCATTCATTCATTTATTAATGCTTTCTTGAAGAATATTGTTTTGTTGCCCTAAATTTGTCTTTTTAACATGATCAAATTCAGAAATTTGTACAACAAATCGCATATTATTGGAAACTTCAATTTTTTCTTTTACTTGTTGATTTATAATCTGTTTTTCTAAATTTAATTCATAGTGGTTTTTAGATTTCGTGGCAGATGGTCTTTCAAGATTATTTTTGTTACCTTCTTGCAGTTGATTATCAAATTCTTGCAAGCTTTTTGAAAATGATTCATTAGCATGATTATCATTAGTACTATAAGAGGCGTGTACTAAATTTAGGAATTTTTCATACATGGTTGAGGTCACTTCATCATGATTAATATGCACCTTTATATCATAATTTTTTTTAATATTACTAGAAGTTGAAAGAGAGCCATCAAATCTTGCAATTGTTTCATATAGATTTGAAATGGGAGGAAGAGAAAAAATATATTCAAACCTATCTATCAATTCAATTCCTAAAGGTTATCTTAAGCTTTCAATCTCAAGCAAATTAATTGAAATCTAACAATAAAATCTAAAAGATATTATTTTTCAAACCTTCGTAAATCTTCAAATTCATCACATGCATGTTCATAATTATAATCGCCAAAATGATAAAGGAACATTGTGATAGATTAATCATGAGTGTGAATAGAGGCAATTGGAAGAGATTGACACCGGATTATGGCTTTTCCTAAGAATCTAAGAGTAAAAATCTTGAATAGAATACCTTCATCAATATCATGAACAATAGAATTTGAAAACAATTGATAAATTGTAAAGCATGATTAAATGCAGAAAAATTATTCTTACCATTAAACTTTACCTTTGACAAGTGTCTTACTATTTCTAGTGATGTATTGGCAGATGCACGTCCAGAGATATAACTCCAAATTGAAAGTTTGAGAGGATCCATTGTGATTAAAATAAAACTTTAAAATACAAATACTCCAAAAGACAACAAGTCTTCAAGCCCTCCTTCTAGCGCCAAAAATGTTGAAGACTCGAAATTCTTTGCCTCAACATTATAAGGGAGACTGCCCTGTTGGGACCTTAGAGCAGCTCATTTTCCATTTGAAATGGTGGTTCCAACTCGTTAAACTAGGTCCAATTACCTTCTCTCTATCTATACTGGCTTAAAGTATGACTTTCACTTACCAATAAAGAAGATACATTAGATCAGCCTTCTTGTTGATCAGGCAAGAAAGTGATCCTTAAGCTGATATGGGGCTCAGCCAAGCTACAACTGAAATTTACCTCTTTGATAAGATGACTTCTAAGAATGTAGAATTAAATATAAATGCAAGAAAAAGGAAAGAAATCATAAGCCTGTCTCAATTAGGAAGATGTAGATCTAACCCAACCAAGAGCAAAGTAATTAAATGATTTAGATTTAAATATGTCTGGCTTATAATAAATATCAAGCTAACGAAGTAGTTCAATTAACTGATGTTATGAATACCAAACACATTTTGTTCAGAGATCTATTAACTGAGATAATTAATCAAAAAAATTAAGAAGTAGTTCATAAAATGATTATGATTATTAAATCAAAATTAAAAGTTTGATTTCTGAGTAAATAGTTACTAAGAAATCAAAGTTCAACACATAAAACCAAAGATAAATAACAACAGATTATTAAGGCAAATTACTCATCTCAACAATAGTGCACAAATATGAATGAAAATAACACATTTCTTCTATTACAAAATGAAATCATTATTATAACAAAAGTGATTTAAATACCAACTCATTGAAACTGTTTCTCTGGCTCTGATCTCCAATAGTCCTCTATAACTCATAAACTTTGATTATAGAACAAGTGTTGCAATAGTGCAAGCTCTACTCCCCATACATAGTTCTTATTTGCAAAAGATAAATCTTGATACTCCTCATATATGAGATTGATCATATTTACCTACATTATGAAACTCTTATTACCATAATGCTTTTAAGAATTCCATAATTGTAGAGAAGAGAAGTCCTTTGGACATCCTACAAACCACTATTTATGATTTACAAAAATGATTTTCAAATAGGAGAGTTGTTGAAGAGTAATTTTTCTCCAACAACTTTCATTGGTCCATATTCCTTTTCTTCTATTATTGGATCAACCTATTGATTGAAATCTTCTTTTCCTCATCTCTTTAATTGTTTTCCTATCAAAACCAATCAAAATTCATTTAAAATACAAATTAAGATCAAAATGCCAAATCTGGAACACATGATATCTCCAATCAAAACTTAAATAAATAAATAAAAGGAAATATGATCTTTTCATTGATCCATGTAAATATCTAATTGGTCAAGGAGAACATACATGAATGTATATGTAATCAATTGAGATTATGAGCAAATCAAAATGCAGAAAATTAAACTCAGAAAATTAATTTTGTTTAAAAATTTGGAGCTTGATCTTCTTCTTAATTTCAGACTCATTAAATGATCAAATCTTCTTATGCAATCACTTCATAAGTATTATTTGTGATTTAATCTATCCAACAAGTCTTCATGGGCCTCATTTGGCCAACTAAAACACAACTTATGTGCTTCCAAAGTTGAAGAATCAAAACATCCATAATTCTAGCAAATTTGTTGCCTAAGCCAAAAATAAGAATATTTTAATTAAAATCTAATTCTAAATTAAATTACAATTATTTTTAATTAGTATTATTTTAATTCTAATTACAATATTAAAAACTAGATTAATTATAAAACTATTTTATTAATCAAAATAAATTTTAATTTAAAATTAAAATGAATTTAAAATTTAATTAAAATAAATTAAATTATATATATTTATAAACCATACTAACCAAAACTAAAAACAAAAACCTCTACGCGGTTTTGGATATATACATGGATCGGATAAATATGGAGTTAACGTGTGAGATGGAGAGCATATGGAGGTGAGGGAGGAGGTGACGCATAGATGACAGAGGTTGGGAGTCATATGGGAACCTTATAATAAAAAAAAATAGTCACGATATAAATTCATATATGGTATCGGAAGATAAGTAATATCGCAAGTTTTGAAAATGCACACAAACAAAAACTCTGATATCTAATATTATAATATCGCGATATCAGAACTTTTTAATATCGAAAGAATTATATTGGAACTTTTAAATATCAGAAAATTTATACCGAGAGACTCTTTTTTTTATGGGAAGGGAGGAGGTGAGGTGAGGTGGGGTCCACTTGAAGTGGAACTAAAAACTATACAAAATGAACTACAACCACTTTGCAATTTTTAAATTTCGGGTCTCATAATTTCTTTTAAAATTAGGAATTGGAATAAATTACCGAGATCCTGAAAACACATTTTTTAACTGTTTTACAAATTGGCTGGGTGATTTTGTAGGACTGTTAGTGAAAAATGAAGAAATTAATAAAAGCCAACTAGGGATTAATATTTACAATGAATTACTAATTTAATTACAAAAGTTAAAATAATATACATTTTATACATTTTTTTTAACCCACCGGTAAAAATTATCGAACTTCGGATGACCACCATTTGCAAACCATGTAACCAAATGAGACGAAAAAAGTACCGATGGAAAGCTAAAGAAAAATTAAACTCAATGAAGTAATCAAAATATAAATCTGATGAAAATGAAAAAATGGAAAAATTATAGGACACTTAACCAAAAGAAAATATCAAAAAGGTGATTTAGGCAAAAATTAATGGAAGGGCCCCCATTATTTGAAAATGGGGGATGTTGGGTTTTCCCTACAATGCCCCCTTATCTTTATTTTTTGTGTAGCTCCCTTATTGGTATTGTTAATGTACCCCCCCCTCCCCCATATTGTTATTGTTGTGCCCCATAAAATCCTACTATTGTTATTGTTCTGCCCTTACATTATTATTGTTATATAGGCTCTGATTATATTGTGACCCCTTAGACTCATATATATAATATATAATATATTATATATATATATATATATATATATATAAGGAGGTCTTGTCATTTCTGTCATCCAAAAATTGTTCATTTATGTAATGTAAAGGAGGTTGCCCCCTCGAAGAGGTTAATTCTCAAGATGTTGAACTATCTTTTCTTTTCTTTTGTGATTTGGTTGCATAACATAGTTTTGCAGTGATTTAGAGAATAAAGGTCATAAATCTTTTTCATTTGTGGCAAGAGGTTGGGTATAGAATTCCAACAAGGCTATAGCATTCCTAAAAGATTCTTAAAGACATTTTTATTGTAGGTTGGAGATCATTTTTTTAAGAAAGATTTTGATGTATTTTTTTGCATATTTTTAATAGATTGGATACTCATTTGAAGTGGGCCTAAAGATATAGGCTAGGAGGATTTAATTTTTGTTAATTGTATTTCTTATTAATTTTTATTATGTATTTCCATCTTTTAAATTCTCATTTAAGTTCATTTAATTAATAAAGTTATGGGAAGCATAGAAAGCAAATTTAAGCATTTAATTTCTAATCAAGTTTGGTATCAGAGCAGGTTTAATCAAGGGTTTGCAAAGTTTTGAGTGCTAACTAGATATAAGCTCAAGCATGGAGAATAATCACTTGAAGAGTTTAACCTTGGTATTAGTACAATATGAACATTTCAAAAGTCATCTTTTGAAAGGACATTTCAACAAGATTTTCTCGACATGAAAGTTATGGTGGAAGAGTTGTACAAAGAGAAGATAAAAAATGGAGAAGGAACAAGCCAAGTTAAACTAGTTCCCAGTTCCTGAATGTTATGTAGTGATGATACCATGGGATTTCTTCCTTTTTAACTTGACGATTATTTTACAAGTGTACTTCAAGCAGTATTTTAGTCGATTTATCAAATTAAAACTTGGTTTATGGTTTGACTAAGACTTTTGATGCGTACAATTGTTGCTTCATCCTTGGAATCTTAAATCTTGTACAATTTCTTCACTATGTAAAAAATCTAAGAGTTCTGAATTGAAATGAAAAATCTTTGGTTTCTTTAAACAATTAGTAATATCTAATAGCTCACACCGCAAAATTGGGTGTTAAATGTGAAGAAGTGATGAGAATGAGGTATTAGACACAATTTTATCTAAGTATTTGGGTAGGATCTTCTCCTTAATAAAGCATGATTCCCCAAATACTTGTTTTTTCATCATATTAATTGCAAACATGCACTGACCACGTGAAGCGATGTGGTGCTTCTTTACTAAACGTGATTTTCATGTCAGGTCTGACATGTCAATGATTTCTTCGATGTCATGTCTTATACGATTGAATTCTTTATAGTTGGATCCAATGTATATGTTATCTTTCTATTCTCAGCTGATTTGTTTATGTTGGTATTCTTCCTTCTACAAGTTGGTTTTATCATTGTGATGTTGATGTTGTTAGCACTTGGAATTCACCTAGGCTGAGATAGACAAACTCTCAAGGCTACATCAAACCATTTCACCTCGTAGCTGGCCCTACGAGGTATGAGAAGGCTCTCTCGGGTCAAAACTCGATGGATTTTGTCAATAGGATGAGTTGACCAATTAGGAACAAGGATTTTAGGCTAGTAAACTGATATGGGGGATTGGTTTAGAGTTTTTGGATTTTTTGGTGGCGATTGGAGGGAGTGCAATTCAGGGTGTGGGGATTGAGCTCAGTTTTTGCAGGTGATTCCTTGGGGCAAGGTAGGAATCTATGCTGATGCCTTTAGTTGAAAGAGATGATCAGGGAGGAAAGGAGAAAAGCTAAAGAGGGCAAACAATGAATTTGAATCCTCTCTAGATGGCGGAAAACATAAAATTTAAACAAAATTGAAAGCTGAGCATGGCATGCATGAATTCAAACTTTATCACTTCTTTTGTTTAAATAGCAGCAAGAGATTAAGGAATGGAACACATAAACACACTTAAAATAACAGTAGGAAGCACACCATCAACATAATAATCCACAAGAATCCACAATGAAGTCTGCAAAACCCTGGCCTTCCTTTTTCTTCAAATTGCAGAAAATACAAGTCAATAATACAATAATACTTCTCCCTCTAGAGTCCAACCCTGAGAATGAGTAAGAGGAGGCATAATATAGGAGATCCAACTCCTTTCCCCACCTCTAGGGGTCGAGCTCAGCCTCCTAGGAGCTGTTACAACAAATTCTAAATCAATCACTAGATAATAGGCCAGCTCAACAACTTGCCTCTAAAAGTTAGCTAACTGATTCATGCATTAATTTTTCACTTTTTACATCAAGGAAGCTTCTAGAAGAGTAAAGAGAGGTAAAATCCATCAAAGTGCCATGAAAATATTACATTTTCCCATCATCTACAAGTAAAAATAATCAACCATAGCCAAAACAGTGTTTTTTGACCCAAAAAGTCATTTCTGGCAAAGTTTTCTCTCATGTCCGCGTCCCCTGTCTCTCGTGTCCGCGCACCTTTGCATCATCTTTTGAGTGGCTTCCACTGGTCCAAATCAAGTGCAAGATAGCTCATTGGAAATCTTGGCTTGTCTACTTTCCATCCCAAGTGGAATTTCTGAATTTGGAGTTGTTTTGCCCCCTCAAAAACCATTTCTCCCAAGGTCACTTTCTGCAACTCAAAAAGTGGGCAGAAAGTCTTTTTTTTGATGTATTTTGAGCTTTTGGAGGCTCAAATCTCAAAATTAAACTTCTCCCGAGCATTGGTAATTTTTCTCTTGGCATGCCCTTTCCAAAAATGCCAAGTTTGCAAAATTCCGAGCAGTCCTTCAAAATGTCCGCGCGCACTCCCAGGCACTGAAATTGCTGGATGCTGCCCGAAATTGTCTCCTTTGCCTTTGTCTTGTAAATTCTTGTTTGACAAATGCACAATGAGGATATTTGAAGAGGGAATTAACCTTTATATATGCTTCCATTTAAAAAAAACATTAAACTCAAAAACCCACTTTATAATGTTTATATTTTGACATTTTTTTTTCACACTGTTTTGAAGTCATTTTGTCCTGAAATGAGCTCTTTTGGTGCGTTTGACTTCGTTCTTTTTGCAGGTTGACCATCTGACGAACTGTGGAGAAGGAACCAGGGTTGTTGCCGGCACTTTAACAAATTTTCTGAGAATTTCTTTATTTTTACAAATTTGTCATGATCCTTGGACTTAAAAACAGAGTTTTTAAATCCAAGGCATAAAATGATCTGTAGCTGATGAAAGTAACAATGAAACACATGTACATACCTTCCTCTGGCTTGCTGGGCACTCATGACCTTGACTCGTGACCTTGACATAATTTTAACTCAAAACCCTAGACCTAAGACCATGGGACCTCAAGATAAAATAATGACAAGTATGACTCAATTTCATTGTAGTATGACCTCATCCAGCAAAGCCGAGAAGGGACAAATGACTAGCTTCCTCCATTCAGTGTTATGGCATGCCTAGCGGGATGCAAAATTGACACTGATGAGAGACCTAACCATGCATATGCAAAGAGCAATTGATCACTGATGGAGGGCTTAAGACCGACACTAACAAATTGTGGGACACTCTTTTCAAAGACGGGGATCTCAATAACCCTAGGACTTGGATGGCATCTACAGATCCTAAAATACTATTGATGAGAATGAAGAAAAAGGAAGAACAAGGATTAGTAAACCATTTAGAGAATAAACATAAGCATTTATGAACAGGAAATTAAAGACGTCAAACAAACAAAAAGTATATATATACATTACAAAATAGAAGAAAAAGTCTTAACTATGTAGTGAAAAGACTAATAAGTCTTTATTTAAGAGGATCTTGTTTCAAGCAACTTAAATTTAGATTCACGTATCCTATCAGGATACTAAATCAAATCAATGGCCAATTCATTTGGATTACAACCCTCCCCAAAATAGGGACTAACCCAATTCAAAATGTGTATGAATCTTCAAAAAGATCAGGTTTGCTTAGAAATGCTAAAGCTATGGTGGAAGAAAGAACTAGAAGGGTCAATGTTGTTTAGGATGGAAATAAAAATTAACAAATATTATAAACAAATTAAAATTTTGGTCAAAACAAAAGTGGAAAGAGGCAAATTCAATTAAGACAAAGCATCAACAAAAGATTAGAATACATCAAGGATACAATTATGGGAAGACTGACAGAATCATTCTAGATAGAAGAAGAGTGAGCATTAAGGGAATAGGAAGATATATGTGAAAGATAGGAATCAGAATGGGGAATTAAATCTAGAATGATGGGGACAGAAATATCAAATTCTTCCAAAAACAGTTGCAAGTTAGAAGTGCATTAGTGGTATTCACATGGTAAATTTGGAAGTTGGATCAAGTAGGAGAAAATGAGATCAAAGCTTCAACGATTCATTTATTCTCTAATTTGATGGGAAATAATGTGTTGGGATTTGGGAAGCAAAGATGCTTCTTCCTTACTTGCTAACATTCCCAGATTCGTAAACCAAGAACTAAAGGATTTTATGTTGAATCCTGTTTCTCAGGAGGAGACAGAAGAACCTATCTTCTATTAATATAAGAAGAAATCACTAAGACCAGATGTTTCCTAAATAACTTTCTCTAGCCTAGGTAGTAAAGCTGGATTTTTTGGAACAAATGGAAGAATCAAGTACAAAAGGAAAAATTACAGGTCTCGTAAAATGAACTTTAATTGCTTTAATTCCAAAGGGAAAAACTTTCATATTGTAGTAGATTTACGCCAATTTCACAAGCAACACCATTCATAAGATCATCTCTAAATTGATAGCTCCTAGATTGTAGCCTTTTATACTAGTTTAATTGCTAATGAGAAACAGGGGTTTCTTAGTTGATAAGAACACACATCTTTTCAGATATATATAATTTAGCTCCAATTATGGATAAAAAGAAGAAGTCAGGGTCATATATTTTTAATTTAGATATGGCATGTTAGTTTGGGGTTACACCAAGTGTTTTCACCTCGACAGCAGAGTGTTGTCTCCTGGCCCCTTGGCAATGGTTCATGGACATTTGGATGGCTCAGTTTGGGTGGATGACCTTAGTTATGGTGCTGGCATGGTGCCCCTCTCAAGGAGGTTGTTACCCTCATAAAAATACTACAATGGGGAATCTATTGCTCAATCAATGGAGGTGCCTACCTAGGATGAGAAGCATTGGGCATTGACCCTTGGAGCTTGGGGCCATTGATATACCTTGGAGGTTGGATGTTGACTTCAGGATACTTGGGTTGAGGAGCATATTTTATAGAGGTTGGTGATGGACCCAACCACATATATGTTCAAGAGGAGTATTGGAGCTGTGACCACATTGGTACACATGAGAGTAGAATTGGGTCAATGTCAGGGCACATGGCACATGGCTAGAATAAGAGAGTCTTACATGAGGATGGTTGGATAGAGGACCCATTGACCATGTACATGTCAACAGTTTCCAGAAACGGAGTACAAAACAGTAGACAAAACAAAATTGAGTCATTGTCATCATTGAAATCCCAAATTCTACAGTATTATTGTAAAAATGAGTCTAGGATGACTATGAAGCCATGTGAAAACACCTATGTAAGCCTTTGATTCTTAACGAAGGATTTCACTCTAAGGAGTTTTTTAACCTCCCTAAATTATTTTTGTTTCTAAACACAAATAATTAGCAGATTTTTTCTCCCAGGCATTCCCTAAATCCATAGTGGAATTGCGAATGATGAAAATTTCAGTTAGATGAACTCTATTATCAGTGGTTTTATTTTAGTTACATGAACTCTGTTATCAGTGGTTGGGTAAAGGAGTCGTGTGGTAGTTTTAACAATAGGTTGGCTTCCATGGGAGTAAATCATTTTAACAAGTTTCTAAATGTGCTCAAGTACAATGGAATCCCATAATTATTGCCTTGCTTTTCCTTAACAAATTCCAAAAGACATGATATGCAAATTCCCCCTGTGTCATATGACACACTCAGAAATTCTAAATGAGGTATCAGAGCTTCATTTGCATCAAACTTTCCTTCCGCAAGAATGATGTTGGAAGCCAATTTCAAAGGTCAAATAGATTTCACGTCTAGAGGAAAATGAAATGCAGGAGCGAGTTCCAGGGGTGAATGCAGGAAATGACTCTTTCAACCATAAAGGCCCTTTGTGTGTAGGGCTCTCTACATCAGTGAGATTTATTAGGTGCTCAAAGTGATATCACTGAGATGTACTAGTTACTCAAAGAGAAACTAGGGTTGTAGTAGGCAAGGAATCTCGCTACTGGAGCAGTCCAAAGTGGGTATGAACAAAGTGCCATGACTGAATACTATATCAAAGTCTCATATATAAGCGAGAAAGAGTGGCCTTTGCTTATTGATATTTTGATAAGTTGTTATCAGAATTTTTTCCTTCAAGGAAAATCACAAGTTTAAATCAACGTATCAAATATGAGTGAGCAAGAGTGGGCTTTGTTTATTGATATTTTCAAAAGTTGTTACTAGATATTAAGTATCCTAATATCTGGTATTCCAATCCTATGTACAGAGGTCGCTAGGAAAATAGATGTGTCATGGTCATAGGCATCACAATCATGTGGGAAAAACTACTGAAACGACGCAACCTTACTAATAATCTATCTCTTATTTCTTTTCTTCCTTGTAGTCACATTACGTTAAAATTGAATGTGTTATTTTGACAAGCACGGTAGTAAGAACATTTGCAAAATTATCATGATCCTAGAAGTTAATATATATATAATATATATAATATATAATATATTAATAATATATATATATATATAATATAATATATATATATATATATAGAATATATATTTTGAATTATACACATTAAAATGTTAATATATGCTTCAATTATATTTGAAAGTAGAAAACATATATTGAAATAAATCTTTATATAAAGATAGGATTTAAATATTGTATGAGAAAGATAGGTTTTATATAGGTGAAATATAGGATTAGATAGGTTAAAGAGATAGGTTAGAGTTGTAGAAAACAGGTATCAGAGGAGTGGTAGCATAACTTCTAGATCATGATCATTTTGCAAATGTTCTTCCTATTATGCTTGTCAAAATAACACATTCAATTTTTAATGTAATGTGACTACAAGGAAGAAAAGAAATAGGAGTGACTAGTAGTAAGGTTGCATCGTTTCAACAGTTTGTCCCACATGATTGTGATGCCCATGACCATGGAACATCTAGTTTCCCAGCAACTGTTGTACATAGGATTGGAATACCAGATATTATGATACTTAATACTGACAAACATGTAGGCAATCTTGTTGTGAAGAACATTGAAAACGTAGGAGGATATCCGCACATTGAGAAGAATCCGTTGATATTACACCTATAGATCATGGTCTTTGCTTCTCAGAAAATCTAGAGGATCCTTACTTTGAGTGGCTCCATTGGCATCAGGCTTCTTTTTCTCAGAGGATGAACTAGAATATATTATAAGTTTGAGGTTATCAAGGATGCATGAATACTGAGACGGGAGTTACCCATGAAAGGAGAGGCTTGTTTACGGGTTTTGATGGTGTGCATTATATTCCTAAAAAAATTGTTAAAGCTGGAAGTTGGAGAAGAATACGTTGATATTACATGTATAGATCATGGTCTTTGCTTCTCTGAAAATCTAGAGGATCCTTACTTTGAGTGACTCCATTGGCCTCAAGCTTCTTTTTCTCAGAGGATGAACTGGAATATATTTATAAGTTTGATGCTATCAAGGATGCATAAATACTAAGATAGGAGTTACCCATGATAGGAGAGGCTTGTTTAAGGGTTTTGATGTTGTGCACTATATTCCTAAAAAAACCTATTGAAACTGGTCTTTATCTTGCAGAAATTAGTGCAATGATGAGTCGTGAGTTTCATGAAGTGGAGGAATCTAGTAGCTTCAAGAGATTTACTTGATTGTTGTTAGTCAAGTGATGTGTAATTTGGAAGTTGATCAAGAAATTTCTGTCGTTAAATCTCATGGAGAGGATAATCGTTTAGAACCTTTTTCAGAAGAGGAACATTTGCTTGAATAATTTCAATTTGATATGGATTATGAAGATGATGAGGATTTCAGTTACATGAACTCCATTATCAGTGGTTGGATTTCAATTACATGAACTCTGTTATCAGTGGTTGGGTAAAGGAGCCTTGCAGTAGTTTTAACAACAGGTTGGCTTCCATGGGAGTAAATCGTTTTAACAAGTTTCTAAATGTGCCTGATTACAATGGAATCCCACAATTATTTCCTTGACAATTGTTCAAAACCTTTTTCAGAAGAGGAACATTTTACTGAACAAATTCAATTTGATATGGATTGTGAATGATGAGGATTTTAGTTACATGAACTCTATTATCAGTGGTTGGATTTCAATTACATGAACTCTA
>APFE031087794.1:150315-166868 GCA_000404065.3 Pinus taeda | reverse complement strand
TGGTAGATACAGTGCGACTGGTATCGGTACCATTTCCTTTGAGAGGGAGTTTGGTAAACCCTTCGTATTGAAGGAAGTGATGCATGTTCCAGGATTGAAGAAAAATCTTATCTCTGTGGAGATGTTAGAAGACAAGGGATATGATGTTGTTTTCAGCGAGGGAAAGGCTTTCCTACGCAGTAAGACAACTGGAGAAACCCGAGATATAGGGGTTCGAGTCAAGAACCTTTATCAGTTGTATGTAGATGGTTGCTCAGCAATGGCATGCAAGGTAGAAGGAGTGGTGAGCTGGGATGATGGCGAGCTCTGGCACTGGAGATTGGGCCACCTTCACCATGGCGCCTTGAAGATACTGTAGCAGATTTCTACTGGGCTTCCTAAAGGCACTCTTGCGCAGTCAGATCAGTGCAAGGGGCGTAATTTGGGAAAATTTGTGAAAGCCACATTTCACGAGAAGGATAGTTGCACCACCACGATCCTTGAGAAAATTCACACAGACATGTGTGGACCTTTCTCAATAGCTTCGACAACAAAGCACAATTACTATGTGATATTTGTTGATGATTTCTCCCGAAAGTGCTAGATCTTCTTCATGCAGAACAAGAGTGAGACATACTCAAAGTTCTGTGAGTTCAAAGCACTGGTTGAGAAGGAATTAGGGAAGAAGGTAAAGGCTCTTAGGAGCGACAATGGTGGTGAATTCATCTCTGGCGAGTTCAAGGACTTCTACAACGTAGAAGGGATTTGAAGAGAGCTCATAGCTCCCCATAACCCACAGCAGAATGAGGTTGCTGAGCGGAAGAACAGAACAATCGTGGGTGTTTCACGGGCAATGTTGTATGATCAGGGCCTACCCCTTCACTTGTGGGCGGAGGCATGCAATACTGCAGTAGATGTGCAGAACCGTTGTCCTCACAAGATACTTGGCATGAGTACACCCGAGGCGGCCTATTCTGGTAAGAGGCCTGATATTTCCCATTTGAGGATTTTTGGTTCTCTTGTTTACATGCATGTGACGAAGGATGCCAGGAAGAAGCTGGAGCCAACCGTTGAGGTTGGGATATTTTTGGGGTACACTGATACACCCCACAATTATCGTATGTATTTTCCAGACAGTCGCAAGACTATTGTGCAATGGGATATCAAATTTCAGGAGGAGAAAGCCATGAAGTGTTCGCTTGAGAGGGAGCCACACTTGCATGTAGATTAGGAGCTATTAGTTCCTAAGGATGAGCTTCAGGATGTGGATCAGCAATAAGATGAAGTTCATGGAGTGGAAGAGACCACTCATGCAGCGCCAACCATCAGAGGGCGAAAGCGCACTACAGAAGTTGAGCGACTGGCTCGGGATGCATAAAAGGTTGTAGGACCACCTACAACACAACGCAGATAGAGACAGTCACCTGATCGGTACACTAGATACATGGCTCTTGTGAGAAAATGTGTCGTGACTGAGGCCATCCTCTTTTGAGGAAGCTGTGGAGGATCCCGCATGGGTAGATGCCATGGTGGAAGAGTATGATTCGATTGTCAGAAACAGTGCATGAGAGATTGTCCCAAGACCGGAGGGGAAGCCAGTGGTGGGTTCGAGATGGATCTACAAAGTGAAGCAGGCTACTAATGGGAGTGTGGAGAAGTACAAGGCAAGATTTGTTGCCCGAGGCTTCTCACAGATAGAGGGGATCGATTATGAGGAGACCTTTACACCTGTCGCAAGGTATTCTTCCATACAGACGATTCTTGCTCTCTCAGTGCAGATGGGGTGGCACATTCATCAGATGGATGTGAGACTGCGTTCCTCAACAGAGTCATTGAGGAGGAGGTGTACATAGAGGAGCCCAAAGGTTTTGAGATCTTCAGCAGCGAGTCACATTTGTGCAGGCTCAAGAGAGTGCTGTATGGGTTGAAACAAGCACCTCGTGCTTGGTACACACGGATAGATAGTTATTTCACCGGACTTGGATTCTCCAAGAGTGAGGCGGATCCTAACCTATACCAGATTGTGGTGGAGGGTAAGTTGCTTATCATTTTACTTTATGTAGATGACTTGATTCTAACGGGAGATGAGCTGTTGATACTTTCATGCAAGGAGGATCTTGCTCGAGAGTTTGAGATGAAGGACTTGGCCCTCCTTCATTATTTCTTGGGATTGGAAATTTGGCAGCGCACTGATGGACTATTTGTTTCTCAGGGTAAGTATGGCCGGGAGATACTGGAGAAGTTCAACATGCATGGCTGCAAGCCTGTTGATACTCCTCTTCCTTGAGGTTGGAGGAAGGAGGATGCTACTTCAGCGTAGGTAGTGGATGCCACTGTTTATCGACAGTTGGTGGGGTCGCTTATGTATCTGGTCAATACACGACTCGATATATGCTATGATGTTAACCAACTTTCACAAGCTATGGTTAAGCTAACCAAGATCTTCTGGAAGGTAGGCAAACATGTATTGCGTTATCTTAGAGGCACATCGGGATATGGATTATGGTACAGACAGGAGGATGAGGTGAAGCTATGTGGCTTCACGGATGCAGATTGGGTAGGGAGCCCAACGGACAGAAAGAGCACATCTGAAGGGATCTTCAGGATCGGTTCAACAACAGTTTCTTGGTACAATAGGAAGTAGAGATCTGTGGCACTCAGTTCAGCAGAGGCCGAGTATATGGCAGCAAGTTTGGCTGCATGCGAGGCTATATGGATGAGGAAGATCCTAGTCGGGTTGTTCGGGTCACACTTGGAGCCTACTGTGATTTACTGTGATAACCAAAGTTGCATTAAACTCTCAGCTAATCTAGTATTTCATGATAGATCCAAGCACATTGACATCAGTTACCGTCATATCAGAGATTGTGTGCAGTGGAGAATCATGTTACTTTAATATATTCCCATGGAGGATTAGGATGCTGATATCTTGACGAAGGCGCTCACCAGGAGAAAATTTGAATACCACAAAGACAGGATGGGGGTTGCAGATAATCCATATCTTGTTGAGAGGGAGTGTTTAAAATGCAACAAGATGATGGAGCTTAGTGAAAAGAAGTCGCCTTCACTAAGTGGTCCCGCAGGCTATTTTTGGCGCAAAGTCTATTTTAAGACATATGGATCATGGTCTATGAGTTGCAGGATGCTATTTGTGGATGATTGGTCATGTTGGTAAAAATAGATGGACCTCTATTTTTAGACAGATGGGCGGAGTCTATTTTTAGACTGCTAATCTAAATATAGAACAGTCGAATATTATTAGCTCTTAATAATATTTAGACTATAAACATTATCTTATCCTCTTGCAACACTTCAGTTCAAGCTACGGATGTGGCACATGAAACTACCAGAAGGAAATACGCTTTTCTTATGGGTTAGTTGAGCTATTGCATGAAGGACTTCAGTTAGAACTCAAGTGATTGAGTTTGGTGGAGTTGAAATAGGAGTTGATGGAGTTGTGTTCAGTTTGACTTAGTTGAACTAGTTGTATTTAGTCTAACTAACAAATACACTAGTGATGAGTGATGTGAATTAGTTATTAATTAATTCACTGATTATTAACTCATAAATCAACTGAGGAATACATCAGTTAACTCAGTGCATGGACAGTTCAGTGGAGACAAGTGTTAGAGATGAGTGAAAGGGCAAGACACCTGTCAGTTGTGACTATAGTTGTGCATGAGATTTGCACAATCAATGGATTGAGTATTGTCAATGAGGATTGCGTGGTATAGGCAAAGGGAAATACGAGTTTGGATCAGCCATTCTCATCTATTCTCATGCAGGATTACGCAGTGGAGGCAGGCAAGCAGCGGAGGAGTTTTGAACCTGTGATTGATTCACATTTGAGCTAGTTTGTGTGTAACAGGTGGAGATAGTACTGAGTACTTGTGAGGAGTATTGTACTATGTATTGTTACATGTTCTCAATCAATATAATATACAGCTAGTTGGGGGTTTTCAGCTGTATGTTTTCCCCGTGATATACTGTGTTGATATGTGTGATTGATGCTTCAATGTGCACATGCGATTGTTTCTTAATTCCGAAAAAATTGGTGATCAACGTAGAGGAGGTTATGTATTATGCATGATTCCGCAAATAGTGTATAATCAGGATAATCTCTGTGGATAAGTGTCATATATTCAAAATTTCTACAACACCCATGTAGCTTGCTGCCCAAGAGCAAGAAATTACACATTTTGAGGATATGTTCAGGTTGTTAGGGGATGATAGCATGCAAGATTTCCAAAGGAGATGGAATACTTTGCCATATAGTTTGAAAATCATAGAGTACCATTCTCCTCAAAGAATGAGAGAAGAACTAAAAAGGACACCCATGCACAAGAAAACCCTCCAAAGACTCAACATCAATTGGATTGGTTTGAAACTCAGTCCACCATTGGTCTTAGCGATGTTAGAAAGAAGGAAGGAAGAGGAATAAAGAAAGCAGTGGAAGGAGATAGAAGGGAAGGCATGATTCTATGAACAAGAAGAGGAAACTACAATAGAAGCATGGAATGTCAAGGAGGCCACTAGAGCTATGAAAGACATGGATATTGATTGAGTTGCTCAGAGGATGAGCAACACTTTCAATAGGGGGTGATGATGAGCCTCATCATTGGGTAACTATATGGACCTTAATTCACCTCCTAGCTTAGTCAAATCAACTCTTCTCACAATTTATTACATATTTTGATTATATTATGTTTAATGAGATGAGTCAAAGTGAGATATTATTCCTAGTGGACTAATGTGCATTGAATGCAAGTTTGTGAGAGAAAATCAGGGAATTTTGGAAAGATTAAGGGCTAAAACTCAAATGGGACAAGGAAGAGAGATTGTAGGAGGTAAATCCTCCTCATTTAACTCCTCCCTCATTCGAATATTCCTCCATCAATCACATTAGATCGAAGAACAAGCAGCCAAGTCATGGAGATCAAAAGGTAGCCGAGCAAGTGATAGTCAAAGAGTTAGTTTATCTAGAGTTTGGGAGCCAAGCCTCCCTAGATTTAAGGAAGTCGTTGGAGAATTTAGTGGTATAAATAAAGAGGCCTAGAGCCTCATTAGGATTTGATTTTTGGAGGTAAAAATACTAGTCATTTTCGAGTTCAAGACCTGTGGAAGACATCGCTATCTAATTTCCTATGTTGATAATGAGAATGAGCATTTTCTTGATCCAGCACTGAGTTAACTCAGAGGGATGAAACTCTTGGGTTAAGGCCCAACCCTAGCAGCAAAGGCTCCTCTTCTTTTATATGTATTCTTAGATTAATTTCATAGTTGAATTGTCTTTAGAAGTATTTCATTGCAAGTAGTGTAGATTTGATTAGTTTGCTTCCATTTGTGCTTTACTCTAGGAGTAGTTTAGAAGAGATAAAGGAACATCAAAAAGTTATAAATAGGTTTTCTGGCCTCACTTCTTCCTTCAAAGATCATGATTTGAGGAAAGAAATCCTATGCAACCCCAAAAAGACAAAATTCTACTTTCTCATAGAATTTAGGTTTTTCTGTACTGAAGCCAACATTTGATTAGTTTACAAGAGTAGGATTTACTTATCATTTCTTCCATATTCAGTCTTACATTATATCTCATCAATTATTCCATCTTATTATCCAAGTTTTCCTCATGCATGAAGTAGACAACTAGCTCATTAAACTTTGTTTTCATAGATCATTGAAATTCTTCTTGTTTACATGATCTTCGATTAAATGTCAATATTTGATGCAGTGTAGGTGTTTCAGAAGTACAGAGAGATCTCGTAGTCAGCAACCTCCTTCCAACATCATCCATCCATGATCATTCCTTGCTTTCATTAAGACCCTCACCAATTTCATCATTTTACAAGGAAACTTCTCCAAGCTTGTTGTGCAAATCCAACCATCTTCCAACCTTGGTTTTGAGTTTTGAGTGATCCTAGGTATTTCCTTGCCTCATTCCATCCTCCACCCACCTTCCCTAAGCCTTCCATCACCTTCAACACCCATCATTTTTCTCTCATCTATATCCTGTAGAAATACGGGGAATCTTGTAGGTTTTTAGGACATCCTGTAGGTTTTCCTATAGTGGCCTGTTTTGAGGCCAAATTGAGGGAAGAGCCTCTATGAAGATAAAAAAATGTCACTTAATGGTCTCCCCAACCTTCTAACCATTCACCAGCATCCCTAATCTACCTGCCATATCACCAAGAGAGATTAGCTTTCACACTTTTCCATAAAAAAAGACAAAAAGATAAATAGATTTATTTTAGCCATTTATATGCACAGTAGTAGAATGTTTGATGTTTTGAATTTACATGCTTAAGACATTTGGATTTCATAAATGTTAACTTATAATTCTTTTTGAAGCACAGTATCTCAGTAGTTAGTTAAAAAATGGTGTGTTTTAGCATTTGATTTCCGTATTTTTCCTTACTACAGTAGACAAGATTTCCCTTAGAGTAGATTTCTCTTTCCCTTATCAGTAATCAAGATTCTTCTGAATCCATAGAAGTCTGGTTTTAAAACGCTTAGTGGTCTATCGCCAACTGAACAGTGACAAAAGGCAGAACCATCACTTCTACTTATGTATACAGCACTGTCACCTCCAAGTTTGTACGAACCTCGGGTTGATAAAGTAAAGTTGGTAGCCCCGGGAGTTGCAACATTCTTGCTACAATACTGTAACGGCACCAAAAAAGTGATGAGCACCAGTATTGCAGCAAGAATGTTGCAAATCCTAGGGCTACCAACTTTACTTTATCAACCCGGGGTTCGTACAAACTTGGAGGTGATAGTGTTGTATACACAAGTAAAAGTGATGGCTTTGCCTTTTGTCACTGTTCAGTTGGCGATAGACCACTATGGTTTTTCAAGCCAGACTTCTATGGATTCAAAAGAGATTGATTAGTGATGAAGGAAAGAGAAATATACTCTAAGGGAAATCTTGTCTACTGCAGTAAGGAAAAAGACAGAAATCAAATGCTAAAACACACCATTTTCTAACTAACTGCTGAGAGATTGTGCTTCAAAAAGAATTCTAAGTTAACATGTATGAAATCCTATTGTCTTAAGCATGTAAATTCAAAACATCAAACATTCTACTACTGTGCATATAAATGGCTAAAATAAATCTATTTTTCTTTTTGTCTTTTTTATGGAAAAGTGTGAAAGCTAATCTCTCTTGGTGATGTGGTAGGTGGCTTAGAGATGCTGGTGAATAGTCAAAAGGTTGGGGAGACCATTAAGTGACATTTTTTAGCTTCCTAGATGATTTCCCCTCCATTCGGCCTCAAAGCAGGCCACTATAGGAAAATCTACAGGATGTCCTAAAAACCTACAGGATTCCCTATATTTCTACAGGATACAACCAAGAGAAAAATGATGGCTGTTGAAGGTGATGGAAGGCTTAGGGAAGGTGGGTGGAGGATGGAACGAGGCAAGGAAATACCTAGGATCACTCATAAATCAAAACCAAGGTTAGAAGATGGTTGGATTTTCTTAACAAGATTGGATAATTTCCTTGTAAAATGATGAAATTGATGAAGGTCTTAGTGAAAGAAAGGAATGATCATGGATGGTTGAAGTTGGAAGGAGGTTGATAACTATGAGATCTCTCTGTACTTATAAAACACTTGCACTACATCAAATACTAACATTTACCGAAAAATCATGTAAACAAAAAGAATTTCAATGATCTAGGAAAACAGAGTTTAGTGAGCTAGTTGTCTACTTCATGCATGAGGAAAAATTGCAGAATAAGATGGAATCATTGATGAGATCTAATGTAAGACTGAATATGGAAGAAATGATAACTAAATCCTACTCTTGTAAACTGATCAAATTCTAGCTTCAGTACAGAAAACCCTAAATTCTATGAGAAAGTAGAATTCTGTCTTTTTGGGGCTACATAGGAGTTCTTTCCTCAAATCATGATCCCTAAAGGAAGAAGTGAGGCCAAAACACCTATTGACAGATTTTTGATGTTCATTTATCTCTTCTAAACTACTTCTGAAGTAAAGCACAAATGGAAGTAAACTAATCAAATCTACACTACTTGTAATGAAATACTTCTCTAGACAATTCAACTATGAAATCAATCTAAGCATACAAATACAAGAAGAGGAGCCTTTGCTACTAGGGTTGGGCCCTAACACAAGAGCTTCAACCCTTTGAGTTAACTCAATGCTGGATCAAGAAAATTCTCATTCTCATTATCAAAACAGGAAATTACATAACAATGTCTTCTACAAGTCTTGAACCCGAAAATTACTAGTGTTTTTACCTCCAAAACTCAAATCCTAATGAGGCTCTAGGCCTCTTTATTTATACAACTGAAGTATCCAATGACTTGCTTAAATCTAGGGAGGCTCGGCTCTGAAACTTGAGATAAACTAACTCTTTGATTATCACTTACTCGGCTTCCTTTTAATCTCCATGGGTTGGATACTTGTACTCTGAGCTAGTGTGATTGATGAAGGAATATTCAAATGAGGGAGGAGTTAAATGAGGAGGATTTACCTCCTACATATCTCTTCCTTGTCCTATTCGAGTTTCAGCCCTTAATCTTGCCAAAATTCCCTGTTTTTCTATCACAAACCTGCATTCAATGCACATTGGTCCACTAGGCATAATATCTCATTTTGACTCATCTCATTAAACAAAATATAATCAAAATATGTAATAAATTGTGAGAAGAGTTGATTTGACTAATCTAGGACATGAATTAAGGTCCATATAGTTACCCAATGATCAGGCTCATCACCAGTAATGGCTGGTTATTAGATTAGGGGTTTGGAGCTCCCTTCCAATAGTAGCTGGAGAATGAGTGAAGATGGTAGGTCGACGCCTACATACTGGTAAACATATCAACCAATACAAGAGCCAGGGGGTTATAGCTCCCTTCCAGTAGAAGCTGGAGAATGAGAGAAGGTTGTAACCTTCTTCAAGTGGGTGCCTGCATACTGGTATGAGTCTGCACCAGTACAAGATTATAAATAGCTTATTATTTTATTAAAAAGAAGACAAAGACAACAACAGTAGGTGGTTTTTCTCTCGCATTGGGTTTCCACCTTAAATCTTGGGGTTCATGTGTGTTGCTTATGTGTGATGGTTTATTTTGTTATTACTACACATGGTTATTGGTTAATTTTTAATAAAGTACTGATGCACTAATTAAAGATCAACATATGATGAATTAATTGAATCATAAGTTCACTGGATATACGCTTGTTGCCTTAAGAACAATTATGTGCACACATGAGTTCCGTTCATTGAAGTAGCATATATAAATCTGATTATGAAATGCAAAAAGTTATTGATTTTTAAATATTGAATCACCCCCGCTTTCTTAGTATTATTCCAATCAACAATCTAAACATAATAGGCCTATTGATACCTGGTGACCCAATGTTAAATAATAACTCACAGTTGTCCCAAATCTACTTGAATCTAATGTATTTCGATGTTTAATAAGGTTTACACCGAGTTTCATTATGACTTGGAGTTGTGGGATGAACCAATATGGATTAACAATATTGATATTTTCAATATTTAACCTGATGATATTTGCATACTAAAACATAGCACACACTTATTATTGATTGGCTTATGAAATCAATGGTTTTACAACTATGATATTCTAGCATATTTAATGTATTACTTCATACTCCCTTGATGTGTATTCATTTCACAAGGATCAGAGTAAGTCATTGATTTAATAAATAGAATTTGCATGTTAAGTTAAAGTTTTGTAACTTCTCTTGAGGATTTGAAAATATAGTAATGATTCATGATTTGGAGAGTTATAAAGTCCTTTCCTCGATATTTATTCCTTGTGTTCTTATTTTATAAATATATTGTTTCAAGGACTAATTTTTAGTTGAGGCATTAAGCTCATTGATTTATGAAGATTTGAAAGTTTCACAAGAGCTTGGGGAGAGTAAGTAGCATTATATATGAGTGGAAAAAATTTCCTCGATACATTTGAATTTTGTTTACACATCTAGTACATCATATTTGGAGTGGTTGTGCCATAAATAGATTTGGACCTATTTCTTTATTCCCTTGGGTTTGCACAAAGATTTTTCAACAGAATTGAGTAAAACATTATAATAAGCTTGGTTGGTTGAGTTATGTATTGAGTGTGAGAGTGTTTATCTTATATTCTCTTTGATAATTAGCAGATTGTCTAGGAATTTAATTGTCTTTCTTTCCAATTAATTTGAGACAATATTCTCATTTAAATTGCTCATTTTAATTAGCATTCAATGCTCAGGCTTCTAGTTGATTTTTATATAGGGCTTGGTTATTTAATAAGTGTCATTTAATTGCAAGAACAAGACCATGAGTTTAAATATTATTTGCAACAACTCAAAGGAGTTTTATTAGAATGGTTGGATTAAGGACTTGTTTTGCAGGATCTTGGAGTCTTCCTCAAGAATTTCTAGTGTTGCACCTTGAATTATACAAACCCTAGATTGAAATTAAATATTGGGTCATTGAGATAACAAATACTACAACCAAAATTTTGGTGTCATTGATAGGGAGACACTAGGGAGAGATTTTGGTAAACTTTTTGAGTGAGTTATTTTCAACGTTAGCAGTAAGATTCTGTGTTATTGTTTTAGCAGGTGTGCCTCTATTTGATACATATTAGGAGGGTTAATTTTTTCCCACTGTAAGGATTACTATAGGCATTCTTTTTTTGAAATAACTGTAGTATTTGATTAAATTATTGTGGGCAAACAAGTGATTTTTTACAATCTTTACTTAGTTTTCTAATTGCATTTTTCTTTTTCAGTATGAATGACTAGTTTTCTAATTGCATTTTTATTTTTCAATACGAATGACTGGGGGTAAAGGTCAAAAACCTAGGAAGGGTAGAGGAAAATATGATAATTTGGAAAGCCATTATTCTCACATTGGGCTTGCTTCAAGTAAACACTCCATGTACACTTAGAACAACGAGGTCAATACTCTGCATTTAGACTCTGGAAACAATAGTTCAAGTATCTCTCAACCTATAGGGGAAAATAAAGTGAATCTTCCAGTTAATTTTCCCTCTGCGGATAAATATTCAAGCATTCAACCTTCATTAAATATGGGGTATAGTTACTTGGGGGTAAGGACATGTCAGATCACAAAGATGGAAATGGTGAAGGATTTGGTGAGAACAACCCACAGGGAGAGCTTACCTTTAGGTTTCCCATCATGGATCCTAATGCTATTGTTTAAAAGAAAAAAATCCCTCCATTAGTTCTCCCTCATTTTTATGGTAAGGTTCTTGAAGATCTTGACATTTTACTTTTTAAATTTGATATACTATGTAGGAGTTATGATTATTCTTGATGCCTAGAAACTCAAACTCTTCCCTGCTATCCTTAAGGACTCTGGATTTCGCTAGTTCATGGGGCCGAGGGAAACACCATACATCCCTGGGATGAAATGAAAATAATTTTTCTTGGAAAATATCAAGAGTATTATAACTCCTGTGGCTTATAGGATGATATCATTAGGATGAAACAATGTGAAGATGAAAGTCTGGAGGATTACCTTGAAAGGTTCTTGTATAACCTCCAAATTTCCAAACATAGACTGGATCCTAGTACCATAAGGACTCTATTTTTATGTGGAATTTTGGATGATTCAGTTAATGTTTTGAACTTATTAGGGCAAGGAGATATATCCCCACTGGCTGTTGCACAAATTTGTGATTTGTGCAGGAAGTATTCACGCATTCAATAAATATCTGGTAGGGGTTTGAGAGGTGGTTCTTTTAAAAACATCAGATCTAGAACAAATGATGCTATTAGAGCTAAATTTGGGCATTTAATCGAAAATATTAGAATTGAATTGTTGGAAAATTTTAATTTGTAGTTAGATGTTTTAGAATTTAAAAAGAAACAAGGAGAAGAGTAAGTTGCATTATCTATTTTTTTCACAAAATCTATATAAAAGCATTCATTGCACGATTTCCCTGCAAATGTTACTAAAATTTGTGTTATTTGTGCAGGTGAACACTATATAGATGAATGTACCTCCATACCTAGTTTGAAAGCAATATTATAGGAGGGGAACCAAGAACCTAAACCCTTGTATGCAATGGAAGCGAGGAAACCATGGAAACATGTAAGTTCAAGTATGCATCCCAAACCTGCACCATATTTTCCTAATTTTCATGGTAAAAAAAAGAACTCATTTTAGAATTGGAATTGTTCTACACCATGGAAAGGGTATCCCCAGGGGTGGAGTCAAACTTCACATCCTCATTTTTCATACCATATTCCAGCACATAAGTCTTACCCTGCATCGTATACATCATATCCATAAGCTCAACCTTCACATATAGCTGTTATGCCACAACAAGTGTAGCCTATGCCACCCCAGTTACCATTTCCTCCACCCTTTAGGCCACCACCGTTACCTGTGAAACTAGTGCCCAACCCCAACAATAAAGTGGTGCAATAGATTCTATTCGTTGAACTGTCCCCTTTCCCTACTTATCAAATCACATCAGTTGAGGTCCATGACCTTCAACTAAGATCGGCAAGGGTAAAGAAAAACAAAAACAAAAACAATCGTTAGTTTTCATTAATGAGTAGAGAAAAGAGGAGGATAATCTTTACCATTCAAACAATGTTACTGTACCACAACCTACCCTTACAACTCAGAGCCCTTACCTTCTTCAAACTCACTTCCCTATCCATAGAGGTTGGATTTGGAGAAAGTTGTTCCTACCCCTGAGTTTGACATGGCTTATGAGTTGAGGAATATTTGCATTAAATTTTCTTTGTTGCAGGCTCTTAAAAAGATCCCCATATATGCTAAAACCATTCAATAACTCTACATCAAGAAGCTAGGTAGGAAGAGAACAAAGCCTCACACTATCCAGTTTAGGTAGTCAATTTTATTACAAAGCGTACTTATGTTGGGAAATATACAAACCTTGGAAACCTGGTCGTGTTTTTTCATATTGGTGGCATCCTTGTCCCTAATGTTTTAATTGACCTAGAAGCAACCATCAATGTGATGAACTGACAAACCATGGAACAACTTGGGCTGACTCACATTCATCCTACACCCATTGTCTTAGATCCTGATGATCGATCTAAAATCAAGACGGAGGGTGTTCTATATGATATGATCATCTCAATTGATTCATGGTAGTACGTCGTGGACCTCATTTTCCTTTAGCCTAAAAATCCTACCAGGGGACATCATTTGATCTTGGTATGGCCATGGCTCACCATGATTGATGCTTATATCAGTTTCCATTCTCGCAATATGTTTATCACACATGGGGATTTAAGGAAGAAGGCCGCCCTTTATCTTCCTGCCAAATCCATTCAAGAGCTTCATGAGACCTTATGGTTAGACAATTGTTACTGCCCAAAAATGATCACCTAGCCATTTATAACTAGGTGGATTAAAATACACCATGTAGGATTAATTTTACCATAGTATTAATGTTTAGTGATCCATATAATATTCCCAGTGATTCTTGGGTGTGTTTGAGATGTTTCAAACCTCATGAAGGGTTTGGCCCTTCAGGTAGCCTCCACATACCCGGATGACCACAAATGTTGATCCAACCTTAGATGCAGTTCCGTAGATTTGATGGGTTTGGTTTTCACCTCTGCAGCACCCACAACACACATGTCTCCTTCATATGATCCAATCATATCTTCAGATCCCTTTCCTTTTCAGTAGGTCTTCTTTGGTTATGAAACCCATCACCATGTTAACTTGAGGGGCATTATGTCTCATGTACTTAGATGTTATTGTATTCAGTCTTGGCTTATGTTTTTCCAGGCACATTATGTATATGGGATTGTATTATTTTCTAGCCCATTGATGCCACTGTATCTTGTATCATGTACTTTGTAGCTCAGTCTCACATTTTTGGGCTCATCGTTTTTCTTTATACGCAGTTATCTCGACAGGTATGGGTATGCCTCCCCCACCTCATTTGAGATCATGTACTCCCACATAAAAGGAGACTTCTATCAGTTTAGTAAGTCTCGCCCCCTCCATTTTTTCCCATTCTTGTATTTCCTCAATTCTCTCTCTCTCTCTTTGACTCCCCTTTGGGTGTCTCATGGAAGTGTAACCTACAACATATTTCAGCCATACGATTTTCTCCTAACACTCATATGTGTGGGAGTAATCTATTATCACCTAAAAATGATCACCTAGCCATTTCTAACAAGGTGGATTGAAATACACCATGTAGGATTAATTTTACAATAGTAAAATCACTTTCTTTGTGGGAAATAATTTAGTAAACCACTTTTGTTAAATTATTTTCTTATTTAAATAAATAAAAAACCATGAGAATAATTAGATAAATCATTATTTATTTAATTTTCTCTAGGAATAATTACTAAATCATTATATAATTATTCTTTGTCACATTTGATTAGATCCCTCAGGAAGAATTAAGTAAATCACTATTTATTTAATAATCCTTAATTCTATTATTGGAATAATTGTTAAAGCACTATTTAATAATTATTTCAATTTCACGCCATTCTTAATTCTCGTGAAATAATTAATAAATCATTTTATTTGTTAATTATTTCTAAATAAAGATATTTAACCATTTTAAAAGTCTTTTCCCTCTCCAATAAATATAATAAAATATTCCGAGCTGTTAGATCTTGAGTTGGTTAATATTGTTTTATTATTCTCCATTTTCGATATTAACTCAATATTTTGGTATAAATAGGAGGGTTTTTCATTCATTCTTCACCATGATCATAATCATCATAATCATCATCACCATTATCATCTTTTTTCTTTTGATCTCCCATTCGAGTTCTCCACATTTTGTCTCGGTTTTTCAAATATTGAGAGAGAAGATCATTTTCTAAAGCATCAAGGACATCAAAGGACCCATCCCACGGAGGGGGATTTACAATCCCTTTTGTAGATCTCCTTCACAAAGTGTTTTTAATAAATAATTTATTCAATTAAGTCTTTCCATTTGGGTTATTGCATTGGATATATTTACTGCTGATTTCTATTTTGGATCGTCTATACTTTTATTGTAGGTTTTCCATTTTTATTGCAGATCTGAATCGCAAGTAGCCATCAACTTGTTGTTAGGTTCACTTGTCACCTAGTGACTTAAGTGAAGTGTTTTTGGTACACCTTCCAAGAAATTTCACACTAACATCAATAGTTGTAGTGATGAAGAGACTTAGTCCATTTTTTTGATAGACTGGGTTTCCCAATTCAAGGAATGTACCGAGGAAAGTTAAACTTGCGACTTTCTCATTAACTTGGACACATCGTAGAATTCAAGAGTCCAATTTTCCAAGGGAGTTGTGACCCACAAAAATTGTCACTGTTATAGAGCTTAATAACTACCATGTATACTCATGAGCCTGATGCTACACTTGTTGAGGAGAGCCATGGAAAATACCTATATATAGATCCACAAATCAACTCAACCCAACAAGAGAAGCTAATAAAAATGTTGCAATACCACCTTGATGCATTCACCGTGAGGTACAAAGACATGAAGGGCATCCCTCCTAATAATTGTACTCACCATATCTATATTCAAGAAGGGGCTCAATTTGTTTGATAGCCTCAACGTCAAATGAACCTCGCACTCCGGGACATTATAAAGGAAGAACTTCAAAAAATCCTAGATATTGGATTTATCTACCCTATTTATGATAGTTGATGGGTCTCCCCATAGTGTCAAAGAAAGATGAGAGTTGGTGTATCTGTGTTTATTATCAAGAATTGAAAGGACACCCTAAAAGATTACTTTCCACTACCCTTTATTGATAAGGTATTGGATACCCTAGAAGGTAAGAAGTACTTTTCTTTTCTAGATGTTTTTAGTGGTTACAACTAAATACAAATCACACCTGAAGATTAGTATATGACCACTTTTACCTTTATTTGGGGAACATTTTCCTGTAAGTGCTCCCCTTTAGATTGTGTAATTCCCTTTCCACTTTCAACGGGTAGTCTTAGCTATGCTTGTTGATCTCTAGTGCATTGAAGTTTATATGGATGATTTTTCCATATACAGTGATTCTTTTCAGGATTACCTTTAGAACTTGAAAAAAGTATTGATCATGTGCCCAGAGACCCGCTTCTCCTTGAGTAATAAGAAATGCAGATTAATGTTTAATGCAGGGATAGTCCTTGGCCACCTCATTTCTAGTGAGGGCATATAGGTGGACCCTACTAAATTTAAAGTCATTATACACCTACCAATGCCCAAATCTCAAAGGGGGGTGAGAGGATTTCTTTGATATGCAGGACACTACTAGAGGTTCATTTAGAATTTCTCTAGAATAGATGCTCCTCTCTTCCATTTGTTAGCTAAAGAAACTGATTTTTCTTGGACTGATGCTTGCTACCATGCTCTTGAGGAATTAAAGGAGAAATTGATTAAGGCACCATTTTTGAGGAGACCTAGTTGGTTTGTTTGATTCCACATCTCCTTTGATGCCTCACAAACTACTATTGACACAACACTAGGGTAGGAATAAAATCAATTGGCTTATGTTATGTATTTTTCCAGTAAGAACATTTCGTTAACTGAGTTGAATTACATAGTAACAAATATATAT